>JANRMT010062804.1:8642337-8656340 GCA_026402145.1 Polypterus bichir lapradei
TATCACTCTACCAATACAAAACACTGCCCCAGACCAGACATTTGTACTGTGGTAACCACCACCTGATCAAGGCATCATGCAGCCACCTGTGATGATGGAGTTAAGGTGGGTGCCCAAGGTGTCCTTGAGATCAACTTCTTCCGATCCTCTCAATTGAAGCTTGGAAATAAAGAGGAATGAATTAAGAACATTTATGTAAGGTAGAATGTCCAGTGGGGTCTGGGTGGTCTTTTAGCCTTGGAACCCCTGTTGATTTTTTTTTTCATCTTTATAGAGTTACATCATGATACTGTATATGACAATGCTACTTTTCTAATTGATATTTATCTGTTTTTAAGATCATTTATACTCATGTTTTCCATATTTCTTTGTTACTTTTTTTTAATATTACTACCTAATCTTATTTGTTTTTCTTTTCTTGTAACCTTCTCTTTGACATCTTGTAAAGCACTTTGAACTACATTGTTTGTATGAAAATGTGCTATATAAATAAATGTTGTTCTTGTTATACTTTTATTCACAGATAACAATTTATTTACATTCTTGCTGCACAAGGCTACTTTACAGATTACCAAATAGATAGAATTGGAAAAATCACAAATGATAAGATGGCACAGTGTTTTTCTGACTATTGTTTGTTATAGAGCATTTTAAAATTAGTTATATTAATGTTGTGAAAATGACTCCACAAAGGGCTGATTTGTAGTTTTGTGCTGTAACTGAGCAGAATGATATTTTCCTGTATTAAACACGCACAGGGACTTCAAAACTGGCAAAGGGGGCCTAACCCCCCCCCCCCCCCTTTACTTCTGCTGTCCACATTTAAAGCATCTGTGTTTTGAAATATTAATCCAAGCATTTCCACAAATGAAGCAAAAAACACACACAGTTGAACTGAAACTCTATTTTTTGTGATTGTTGTTAAAATCAAACGTTGTAATTATTTTGAATGGAATAATCATTAGTCCCAATTGTTCTGAAATAAAAACCCAAGACAAAAAGGTAAAATGCCTGTAAGAAAGGAAAACTGACCAGGAAAGAGAAGACCTCAACAAGATTCAAAGTATGTTCTACTTTCTTTCAGGGTAGAATCAGAACCTCAAGGAAAGATGTGCTGTCCTATAAAGTTCTTGGGATGGATGCAAGGAATGATCTGCCCTATGAGGTCTTCCTTACATACAACATCACATCAAGTAAAGTAAATATTGAGAAAGATAAACAAGGAAACGTTTTCTTATGTGGACAGTTCACTGCTGGCTTTTATAGTTAGAAGAGCTCTGTCAGCTGAGTTGGGCATAATAGAAACAGTCCTAACCCCGAAATCCTGTAACCAGGGATGAGTAAAGTTTTACGGAAAATGTGGACACCCCACAGTTATACAAGATAAGTTGTATATTGACTAACAAAAACTTTTAACTTTTTTTTCCCTAAGGAACTTAATTTTTAATTTTTTGCATAACAGGGCTAAATTCAAAAGGAACCTGTTTAGGATTCATGCTGTTTCAAAAGATACAAAATTCATTCAAAATATCATAAATGTTATCCACCTTAATAAAAGGATGACTGTCTTTGCATCCATCTGTATTTCTGTCTGTTTCCTATGTCTCTGTCATTCCAAAAGATGACGCATCACAAACGTTTTCAGTAATAAAATGTATCGCATTTGTCATTCCAATAGATGGCGATTCACATACCTTTGTAGTAATAAAATGTTACAAAGTTACAAAAGTACATTCCAATGGATTGCGCACAGCAAATGTTAACATTGATTACTTAGATTTCAACCCCTCTTTGTCGGGTAACATAGCTAGTGCTTATAATAAACGGTTAGATTTAAGGATGGCCAAACTGAACAATGAATAGAGTGACCATCTCACTCTGCCTGAATTTTGGGAAATTATCAAAATAAGAAAGCAAGAAAAGCTTTAGTGAGAAAAATCATTCAGGCCAACTTTGCCTGCCATCTCTATTCACTTATTTCCACAAATGTTGCAATTTTTCAGTCTTTAACATATTACTCTCTACCACACTGCTTGTTAGCTTACTTAAGGTCTCTCTTATCTCTGTGAAGGGATACTTTCTAAAATTTGTGCAAAATGAATTCTCTGGGCAAAAAAATACATACATAACATGCAAAATGTACCTTTAAATAACTTTAATCTGTGCCCTGTGTTCTTTTTAACGAACTAATTTTAAAATAACAGCTACCCTCTACTGTTATCATTTTCCTCAAAATTTTTAATATTATTATAATGTTACTTTACCTACTTTTTAATTTTTGGAAATGATAACGTTCTACTGCTTTTGACCTTCCTTTTAGTTCATGTCTACCAGTTCTTGATTCAATCTCGAAATTTGTCTTTGGAATTTCTCTAGTGCTATTCTTTCACAGTGAGAACCGAGGTGCATGCAAGCACCATAAAAATTTAAAAGTGTACCGTCTAGTGGTTGTGGTTGAGCATGAGAAGAGAGGACTGCGCAATACACATACACTAACACACACACAGGTCTTTTGTTTATATATGTCTAATGGTTAGGTAAGCTTCACCTATCTGTTTTGTCTAAATCTTCACCAATCTGTTTTGTCTAAATCTTCATTCTAACTTCATTTTTTTACATTTGATTATATCTTATCCTTTGCCATTTCTTCATATTTCTACACAGCTCCCATAGTCAATTAGCTGGTAAAAATGTAGGACCATTTATAATATGAACCTGAGTTTGTACAATAGCTAGCTCAATCTCTCTATTGCCATACTGCTATTCCAATTTATGAACACTTTTGAAGTTTTTAAAATTCTTTTTAAAATAAGTATGCTGTTTCCTCAAGAAAAACTGTATACCTTGAAATATTTCCACCAACACATACATCTTGCCTAAAGAAGAAGGGGCCTGACTTGCCTCGAAACCTTGCATATTGTAATCTTTTTAGTTAATAGAAGGTGTTATTTTGTTTGACTTCTCACTATATCATTTCAAAAAATTATCCCTTTAAAAATGCCATCTGCTCTCCAATGCCTTTGTGATATGCCTGGTACAAATTAAGGACTATCCAATCCACTAAGTCTGCTCACATCATTTTTTTTATTTCTTTCTTATTTTGAATTATACTGTCTTTGTTTTGCATTCATTTCATTGTTTCCATTTTTATCTGATTGTGGATTGAATCTTTTGATATTGTAGTCTGATCATTTTGTATTCTTCATTTTTTATTTTGTGATAAAAATCAGGTAAGATCCTTAGTATAAGACTTCTTCCTACCAATTTATTGGAATTACAGGAACCTATATGTTTATTGTGTACTAAGTGTACTGCCATACATTGTATTTAATTATTTTTTGCCAACATTATTTTTGCATGCATTTCTTTGTCCGTGACTCAATTCTATGATATTCATTTGTTTTCTCTTTAAAATATTTTAGTTTTTTGCAATGTGGAGTATTTACATATTTAATACATCTATTTTTTCTTACGTTTCCTGCTTATTCTGTATTGTTGACAGGTCATCTGGATCAATTCTTGAGAAATTCCTAGCATATCTAGCAAATGTTGTCCCATTATATAAAAAATCAACTATTTAATTCAAATAACTATATACTAACCCTAACCCTAACCCCAATTAGCTCTATATGTATTGCCTGAAAATTAACAGAGGAAATCAATAGTCAAAGTGAGCAAAGTACATCAAGTACAGGTGTATTAGAGGACAGTCAACATGGGCTTTCACAAATATTCTGTAATTTTATGATTAAGTAAAGCATTTGATCAGAGGTACATTATGTAGAGTATATAAAGTTGTTTATATCAATTTTTCAGAAGCTTTTGGTTAGCTAGCATGCCACAAAAGAAGTAGCAATCAAATTAAAATTCCTCAGCATGTGAGGATGGGTGCAAAATTAGTTTAAACATAGTTTGCAACAATTTATGATTAGAGAAACATTTTCCAGAAACAATTAATATTAAAAGTTGTGCTGGCAGATAACAAAGAATCAGAAAAATATTAAGAGGCGGGGGGCAGAATTCTCTGAGCAGAATTCAAACTTAATGCAGATGTGTGGTGAATGGCATTGCAAAATGTAGATTTTAAAGACAGGAAGGAAATAACATAACATTCTCAAACCTACATAATCCAGTTCTGGGTCATGGGGGCCAGGGCCTATGTATTGTAGGTAGCACTATATGCAAAGAAGGAAATGAGCACAAATTCAGACTTCACGCTTACACTTACATGCTAGTTTACACCTTATGTAAGTAAAAAACAAAAACAACATCCCAGCACAGAAAATAAAAAAATACAAGGTGATATATTGTACTGACATGTACTAATGTTCCTTCCTTCCAGGTATTAATTTTTCAACCTGCTTATCCTGTTCATGGTCACAGGATATCCAAAGTCTATCCCAGCACGACTGGCTCAAGGGAGAATTCAACCTGGATGCAGCACCAGTCTATTGTAGGGTATACTCATGCACACTCCCTCAAATGGTGCCCATTTAGTGTCACCAAGTAACCTAATATGTTCATCTTTATAGAAGGAAGGTGGACCTGTGGTGCAGTATTAGTACTCAATGCACCACCATGCTACCCTAGTCACATTTCATATATAACTTCAGAATTTTTTTTGAATAAGCATTTCATAATTCTGCTTTCTAATTTCCCAAAAAAACATTTCACTAACTAGCAATTGTATTTCAATTGTAGTTCATGGACTGAATGCACCACTGGTGAGAGTGAAAGAGACAGGCCTGAAATTGTAACATGGAAGTGTATCATGGTACAAAAAAAGGAGATTTCTGAGGACCTCAGAAAAAGAGTTGTTGATGCTCCTCAGGCTAGAAAAGGTTACAAAACCATATCTAAAGAGTTTGGACTCCACCAATCCACAGTCAGACAGATTGTGTACAAATGGAGGAAATTCAAGACCATTGTTACCCTCCCCAGGAGTGGTCGACCAACAAAGATCACTCCAAGAGCAAGGCGTGCAATAGTCGGTGAGGTCAAAAAGGACCCCAGGGTAACTTCTAAGCAATTGAAGGCCTCTCTCACATTGGCTAATGTTCATGTTCATGAGTCCACCATCAGGAGAACACTGAACAACAATGGTTTGCATGGCAGGGGGATGCAAGGAGAAAGCCACTGCTCTCCAAAAAAAACATAGCTGCTTGTCTGCAGTTTGCTAAAGATCACATGGACATACCAGAAGGCTATTGGAAGAATGTTTTGTGGACGGATGAGACCAAAATAGGACTTTTTGGTTTAAATGAAAAGCGTTATGTTTGGAGAAAGGAAAACACTGCATTCCAGCATAAGAACCTTATCCCATCTGTGAAACATGGTGGTGGTAGTACCATGGTTTGAGCCTGTTTTACTGCATCTGGGCCAGGATGGCTTGCCTTCATTGATGGAACAATGTATTCTGAATTATATCAGAGAATTCTAAAGGAAAATGTCAGGACATCTGTCCATGAACTGAATATCAAGAGAAGGTGAGTCAAGCAGCAAGACAACGACCCTAAGCATACAAGTCGTTCTACCAAAGAATGGTTAAAGAAGAATAAAGTTAATGTTTTGGAATGGCCAAGTCAAAGTCCTGACCTTAATCCAGTCGAAATGTTGTGAAGGACCTGAAGCAAGCAGTTAATGTGAGGAAAATCACCAACATCCCAGAGTTGAAGCTGTTCTGTATGGAGGAATGGGCTAAAATTCCTCCAAGCCGGTGTGCAGGAATGATCAAAAGTTACCAGAAACGTTTAGTTGCAGTTATTGCTGCAAAGGGGGGTCACACCAGATACTGAAAGCAAAGGTTCACATACTTTTGCCACTCACAAATATGTAATATTCGATCATTTTCCTTAATAAATAAATGACCAAGTATAATATTTTTGTCTCATTTGTTTAACTGGTTTCTCTTTATCTACTTTTAGGACTTGAGTGAAAATCTGATGATGTTTTAGGTCATATTTATGCAGAAATATAGAAAATTTTAAAGGGTTCACAAACTTTCAAACACAACTGTATGTTGTTATAGATTATGTACAGCTCTGGAACATAACCCACTGCAGAAGAAGTTGAAGTTAACTCAGACTATTAGTCAGTCAGTACCAATAATAGTGTCACAAATATATTTAGATACAGATATAAAGTTACTTAACAGACACAAATACTAAAAACTGCATAACGTCTGCATATATTTCATATGCTTTTATTGTATGATGTATTCAATGTCTCTTGTTGGAAGTGAACTTTGTGTGAGTTAAACACACTATTATGATGACACCATGTAAGAAGCCCTTGACATTGTTCAAAAATGATTTGAATTTTAAGAAATTAAAGTTTACAGCTAAGATGATTGTTTTAAAGATGTTTTGTTCTAAAATTAGTTGTTTGGAAAAAATCTCTGGAGGTGGATTTTGAAATAAGGAAGTTCCTGGCACTCCAGCCACCGTAAAAAAACCCTGACCCTGTTCCAGTGTGGTGCTGAGGTGTCACCCGCTGCACTCGGGTCCCAAACCAGGGGCCTCATGCATAAAGCCGTGTATAGAGTTCGCACTAAACCATGGCGTACGGACAAAAGCGGAAATGTGCGCACGTACAAAAAATCCAAATAGGCCTACATAAATCTGTGCATTCGCCAACTTCCACATTCTGCCGCTACATAAATCCCGGTCAGTGTGAAAAGCAACGCACGTGCACATGCCTGCCGCCACTTCCCAACTCCTCCCAGAATTATGCCTCTTTTAATATGCAAATTAATATAAACAGCCCTTAAGTTCAGCATTCAGTGAAAAGGCAATGGCAAAAGCACAGGGGGAAAATAGAAGAATTTCAGCAAATACAAAGTGGATGCAAAAAGAAGTTGTCAGATATCAAAGTCGCCGTGAAAAGGCGAGTCGTAGCCCACCGTCTGAGTGTCATATGAAAGCTTATTAGAGTACAGAGAAAAGAAAAAAGATAGGGACACAGTGGGGGAAAAAAGCTCGAAATGTCAACTTTAATCTCGAAATTTCCACTTTAATCAAGTTTATTTTGTCATTAAAGTAGAATGTCATAAACTTCATCTTTAAATCATTTAATTTACTAGTTTCTCAAACACCATCGTAACTAAAGTAGTACGTTAAGTGCTTTGTTTTGTATGTGTTCTTCTCTGTGCTCTATGTGTGTGAATCACTACGTGCTTCTTAAATGGGCTTTCCCTTCCTCCAACAGGACACAGTATCCATTACATTTGTGATACTACAGCTCTCTGAATAATTTAAATACTGAGATGTATACTTGATATCATTTTCATAATGATAGGAGTTAAAGCATGTTATTATACATGGAAACACGGTGACACAGTGATAGTGACGAGCTGGCGCCCTGTCCAGAGATTATTCCTGCCTCCCACAAGATGCTTGCTGCACCATGCGCTACCTTTGATAAAATAATTTATTGCAGCAGTACTGTCTCTTTCAAATGTACTAATCCTCAATTCCTGTCCTTCCTTTTCTTTCTCCAAGTAACCAGTCGCCACACAATCATCTCTGTAATAGATGTTAATCCATCTGTAAGCTTAGAACGGCGGTTCTTCAAAACTTTTAAGGAACATTCAAAATATCCGCGTAGTACATGTTTAATTATTCTATCCATTTATCTTTCCAGTGTCGTGCCGGCCACAGCAAGAATACAGCGCGAGGCAGGAACAATCCCTGCTAGCTCCTTGCTAGTGCTGCGACACTGTGTACTCACATGTTTAATTATTAACAATATAGATTATTTAAATGATGTTAACACTTTATCTGTATAATGTAATAAACCTATTTTGCTGCATTTCATCTTAAAAATGATATTGTCATCATATGTAAATACTCGCTTTATAAAGTGGCTCAGGTTGTGCAATATTATAACTATATCGCAAGTTTACAGTGAGGTAATTGTACTTATAGGTACATACTGTTCTACAAGGAGCACTTGATGGTCTGATTGAGTGCGTTTATAGTTCTTTGGATGAAACTGTTTCTGAACCGTCAGGTTCGTACAGGAAAGGCTCTGGAGCTTTGTTGTATGGAAGCAGTTCAAACAGCGCATGGCTGATAATTCTCTTTCCGATCAGCTGCTGTAGAGCTGTGATTCCACACTCTGATACAGTGATATAAGTAATATGGAAAAACATGTTCCACTGTGGCAACTCCTAACAGGAGCAGTTGAAAGAAGAAGAAGAAGGTGCAGTGAGAGTAACAACGCTAAAGCAGCTATGGTATTTGGAATAGTTTGGCTATTCCGTGGATCATTATATTGTTACAGGTTAATTAAAATCAGATGCCTTAAACTAATAAACAATATGCGGTTAATTTCAGTGTATATGATAAAGCCGCGTCAGGAATGTGGATCTAAAAAAGAAAGGGAAACCACACAGGAACAGTAGCACTGCTTTGACGCTCGGTTCCAAGCTTACAGATGGCTTAACATCCAGTTTGCAAAACCAAGCGGGGAACTTGCGTACGCCAAGGATTTAACTGCTGCAAAAATGTGCATGGCTTTATGGAAAGTTTAGTTTTTATACATCGCGATGTGAGCGTGGAAACGGGCGTACTCAACATTTTTGCGCGTGTGCACCATTTATATATGAGGCCCCAGGTGATTCTGCGTGCGGTGAGCATGGCATTTCACTATTAGCACATGCTCCCAACCTGTTCATTCATTCAAGTCAACATGGAATTTGTTCAGTCCTGTAGACATAGTAGTATGACTTCCACTTCACAGCTTCTGTTTTGTAACAGTGAAAGGAGTAACACATTTTTGTGACAATCAAGGAGAAAATGCAGAACTGATCAGTCATAAAATAAACTTTCTGCAACTTCAGAACAAATACAAAATCCTTCAGAATGTTTGTTCCTTGCTCTTTCACATTTTGGTTATTCTTCTTTTAATTGTTTCCATTAATGGTGTTGTTTAGGTCTCAGATCTTTTGTTGCAATTGAGGTTCATTGTTCAAAAAATAAATGAATGAATAAATAGAAGTAACATAGCACTCAATCACTGCTGCTTACCAGTTTTGGAATGCACTGCACTTGGGTGTCAGTGCTATGTGACAAAGGAAGAATGCAAGCAACACATAATGAATCAGAGTCAAAATCTTTACTTTTCCTGAAGGAAAATTCTCAATATACAAATCTAAGCTTTTATCGCAGGTTATCCAGTAGATGACGCATTGTTTTTATAAGTTCAACATAACACACAATTTCATGTTTTATGATTCTAAAAAACAATGACTCATTAGTTAGTTTAAAATAACTGTATCTAACATGTTTGTGTTTTATAAGAAGCAATAAGTCATACAACTTTTCCACGTCTCTTCCTGTAGAGCCTTAGCATTTCACTACTGCCAAATGTACCACAAGTTTCCCACCCTGCCTCATGTTATACGGTCTTATCTAATCTATCCAGATGAGGTGGTTTGGCAAGATTTTACAGTAGTGAGGATGCTAATAGGAAACTGGCTACTGGGAGAAGACCCGGGGTAATGACAGGGCACAATGGAAGGATTATATTTCTTAGCTGGTGAGCGAGAGCCAGGTGCATGGAAACGTTTGCCCTTTATAAAGTGGAATAGTTTGCTCAGCTCAGCATATTGCCATCATGGCCTTCACCAGGGTAAGCAGATGGAAAATGAAACAAACTACATGTTTAGACAATGTCAAACATTAATACCACTTAATGATGTCATATGCACTTGGAGTTCTACAGAGGAAACTATACAATCAGTCTTCATAATTTGGAAAGTATTTTAAATAGGACATGATTAGCTAGATATCTTCTCTTTGTAAAATGTGTTATGTCCTGTAATATCATCTAAATTATAACTTAGTTTAACATTTTTCACTGTTTTAAACAACACATTAAATTATAACAAATTTATCTGTAATATTTGTCATTATTTTTCAACCTGCAAGTTCTTAAAACCCAAATGTAAATGTTTGGGATAAGAAACATATTGCAGTTACCATTGCCAAAATCTTTTCAACTTATTCTATTTTTGGACTTACTGTAATGATTTTGTTTTTAATTACAATTCTTGTGCTTATAGAGTACCACAAGCAGTATAGCAGATTTGGCCTTAGGCCAAATAATTTCAGTTAATAGATTTTCTCTACATCTTCTAGTAATGAGTCATTATCGCTCTTTCTTTATTCAATTTAACTAAACCCAATGAACTGTGTCTTGTAAACGTAAAGTATTTTTCAAAAACAGATAATCTTGCTTTACATCTGAACTGCATGGACTACACCATCTGGAACCTGTTAAAGGGCATTATAAAGGCATATTTATTTCAAAAGTTTGGAGCACCTCATTAATGGCTGTTAGAAACCACCGTGATTAGTGTTGTTGTGTTTAAAATGATTTAGCTAAAAGCTTTTTTTAGGGGACAAGCAGCATATACAGTAACTTGTATGTTTTTGTTTGCCATATATTTGCTTCTACATTTATGCTTTTTTTTTTTGTAAATTTAATAATGACATGTAAGAATACAATTCTGGCTAGCATGTAAGTAGAAATGTTTTGTTCACTCACATAAGTGTTACATTCTGTTCAAGTTATATTATTTTGCATGAATATAATAGCAACTAGTATGTGAGCCTAACAAAGTAAGGTGGGACAAAGTAGAAAAAGCAACAGTGCCATTGACAATGGAAATAAGCCACCAGTACTCAGGAAGATCTTTGAATATAACAGTAAAATCCCTTGTGAGATTTTCTTACCAGAGCTGGTTATGCTTTAGAAATACAATAAAGGAAGAAACATTAATTTGTAAAAATTGTGACAGAAACTAATTGGAAGTATTTTGTGATTATTTTTTTTATTTTTTGAATGCAGGCAACAGTGACTCCTGATTTACACTGAACAGATGGCACTAAATTGAGTGCAACATATTACATATCTCTTTGATATTTGGACATATTCTAGCACTTAGCAGGACCTTTGCTGATACATCTGTAATCTTATACACTTTAAAATGCTATGCTAGTATGCAAAAACCTATTACACATCAAAATTTATCTTAAATACCTTATGAACATACTATACTCTTTGGCATTGCCAAAAATGTCTGTGTAAATCAGATATTTACAGAGGTAATTCAGTAGCAAATAATAGTAAATGATTTGCTATTTTTTTAATTTTGAAAATGGGGGAGCTAACTAAATATCAACATGGAGCCCCTAATGAGAGTGTGAATATTATGTGAAATGGAAAACTTGTCTTCAAGATTTAATATTAAAACTTTATCCAAACTCGAGGATTGGCTCCGAGGCTAAGGATCTGTGCTGATATCCAGAAGGTTGCCTGTTCGAATCCCAGTTACAGCCAAAAGAGATCCTACTCTGCTGGGCCCTTGAGCAACACTTTTAACCTCCAATTGCTCCAGGGGCGCTGTACAAGGCTCTGACCCCAAGGGTTATACGAAAACTAACAAATTCCTAATACAAGAAATTGCATAAGGCGAAATAAAGAACAAAAAAAACCCAAAACTCTTATGAAAATGAAAGAACCTTACTATCACATAAACCGTATGATGAACTTGCCATGGAAAGGTGTTTGTTTTTTCAAAACACTGCCATTTAAGTTACTTTTTTTGCAGTGTCAATTGTGTATACACTGTTTAAAATACTGTTCTTCTTTCTCTTTTGTAGCTATTCCCATTTTTACATGGCGTCGCTATTTCTTTTGATCAGACATTCTAATATTATTGCACACTTTAGGTCAATATGAGTATTTTGATGGGTAATACAACAGATACAAAAAGCTAGATTCTGGTTAGTGGTACATTGTGCCCATATATTAAAAATGCAGCCTTTATTGCCATATACTGTAACAAGTAAAATAATTAAGGAGAAACTACCAGAATCACTTAGACAGAAAGCTTATGGTGGAGAGCTAGCTTCTAAAAAGACATTAAAAACCTTTGCAGTAGTGATGGCACAATTAAACCATGATATAAAATATAGGGTGACACTGGCCTTAAATAATCATAAGTGTAATTTATGAAATATTAGGGAAGTGCCTTTTATAATTCAAATGATCAATTTTCAACATTTTAATTTTTTATAACCTTAAAATATTGTAATATAGAAAACTCTGTCATAAATTTTAATTTGAGGTGACATTTCTTCTTCATTTATGTTTTGGGTGTTGGCTACCAAGCCAATGTAGCAACAGCCCTATCACAAGCCAATAAGCACTATATTTTAAAACTGGCATGTGGGCAGCAAACTGACTTATAATTCAAACTTGCTGGACTCTTTTTAGTCCAGACGAAACATGAAAAGTCACATTATTAATGAATTATTGCTTTTTTTCTTTATATCTTTTGCACAATAAAAATGTCAAAAAAAACATGCAGATATGCTTACTAATTCTCGTTTTGTAAAACAAAGCAGTTTGTCTGGCATTGTTGATGTACACATGTAAATGTTGCTAGCACAAGCTCTCCAGACAGTATTTTACAGGCTGTTCATCTGCCAGCTGAATCTGACAAGCTGAATTTGTCTACCAACTGCTTTAGCTTCATTAAGGGAAAGACTGATGCTACTGCGAGTCTGGTCAGCACTGATCTACTGGCTCTAGGGACAATAATACATTGAAGAATAGACACCAGTAAGATTAGCAAGTAATATTATAACACTTAATATATAAGCTGCTGTGAATGTATCATTTCTTTATCTTGTTGCCCACCAGGAACCACATAACGCTGTGTGTATAGATCAATATTTGGCCAGACAATTATAATGCATATGCATTCTTTTCCCAGTTCTGTTATCATCAGTTGGTAAAAGAAATAATTCTTGTCTACAGCTGACACCAGCACTGTATGTACTCAGATGAATGGTTTATCACTGGTTAAAAAAGGGTATTTATTATCTGTCAGGATGCTTTCTCTATTTGATAGACCCCAAAATGAATCTGGACATTGTAGTACAACAGTGATCAATTGTTTAATCCTTGTACATTGAACTTTTTATTTTCTTTCTTTGGACTGGTCATGTGTAGTGTATCTGTGTATAAACTACTCAGAGTTGTCATTCCAGTAGTAAGCTGTGCAAGTTGCAGTACAGAAAAGATTCAATGTCCTGCAATCTTTTGATGTGTAAGTCCAGGTAAATTTCAGCTAAGTTTGAAAATATAGTTCAAATCAGATAGAGAATCTTATTTCTCACCATCTCAGAGTCCTTCAGGTGTCTGATGAGACCAAGATAAAACTTCTTGGCCTTAATTCTAAGCGGTATGTGTGGAGACATCACTTGTCCAATACAATCGCCACAGTGAAGCATGGCGGTGGCAGCATCATGCTGTGGGGGTGTTTTTCAGCTGCAGGGACAGGACGACTGGTTGCAATCGAGGGAAAGATGAATGCGGCCAAGTACAGGGATATCCTGGACAAAAACCTTCTCCAGAGTGCAAAGGACCTCAGACTGGGCCGAAGGTTTACCTTCCAACAAGACAATGACCCTAAGCACACAGCTAAAATAACGAAGGAGTGGCTTCACAACAACTCTGTGACTGTTCTTGAATGGCCCAGCCAGAGCCCTGACTTAAACCCAATTGAGCATCTCTGGAGAGACCTAAAAATGGCTGTCCACCAACGTTTAACATCCAACCTGACAGAACTGGAGAGGATCTGCAAGGAGGAATGGCAGAGGATCCCCAAATCCAGGTGTGAAAAACTTGTTGCATCTTTCCCAAGAAGACTCATGGCTGTATTAGCTCAAAAGGGTGCTTCTACTAAATACTGAGCAAAGGGTCTGAATACTTAGGACCATGTGATTTTCCAGTTTTTCTTTTTTAATAAATCTGCAACAATTTCAAAAATTCTTTTTTTGTCTGTCAATATGGGGTGCTGTGTGTACATTAATTAGGGAAAAAAATTATTTAAATGATTTTAGCAAATGGCTGCAATATAACAAAGAGTGAAAAATTGAAGGGGTCTGAATACTTTCCGTACCCACTGTATAATATGCCAATAACAA
>JANRMT010062804.1:8656740-8667413 GCA_026402145.1 Polypterus bichir lapradei
AACTTTTTGGCCTTAATTCTAAGCGGTATGTGTGGAGACAACCAGGCACTGCTCATCACTTGTCCAATACAGTCCCCACAGTGAAGCATGGCGGTGGCAGCATCATGCTGTGGGGGTGTTTTTCAGTTGCAGGGACAGGACGACTGGTTGCAATCGAGGGAAAGATGAATGTGGCCAAGTACAGGGATATCCTGGACAAAAACGTTCTCCAGAGTGCTAAGGACCTCAGGCTGGACCGAAGGTTTACCTTCCAACAAGACAATGACCCTAAGCACACAGCTAAAATAACGAAGGAGTGGCTTCACAACAACTCTGTGACTGTTCTTATATGGCCCAGCCAGAGCCCTGACTTAAACCCAATTGAGCATCTCTGGAGAGACGTAAAAATGGCTGTCCACCAACGTTTACCATCCAACCTGACAGAACTGGAGAGGATCTGCAAGGAGGAATGGCAGAGGATCCCCAAATCCAGGTGTGAAAAACTTGTTGCATCTTTCCCAAGAAGACTCATGGCTGTATTAGCTCAAAAGGGTGCTTCTACTAAATACTGAGCAAAGGGTCTGAATACTTAGGACCATGTGATATTTCAGTTTTTCTTTTTAATAAATCTGCAAAAATTTCAAAAATTATTTTTTTTGTCTGTCAATATGGGGTGCTGTGTGTACATTAATGAGGGAAAAAATTAATTTAAATGATTTTAGCAAATGGTTGCAATATAACAAAGAGTGAAAAATTGAAGGGGGTCTGAATACTTTCCGAACCCCCTGTGTATATATATATATATATATAATTATATTTTTTGCTTTTGTTTTTTTTTAGCAATATAGTTTTTGTAAATTATTCCACAAACATAACCACAACATGACACTGAACAGATGCTTCCACTGGGAAACACCTTCCGTGCCAGGAATTTTACCTCTTAGACACAAAACCGCACTTAATGATTCATCAAAGGTATTTTCCAATTTTAAAAATAATCATTCACCAAATGGAACAAACTAACACACTGCAACTTGTTTTCATTTGTCTTATAGTTCAGTTCAAATGGCACAGTGATTTAGGTTCTTCTGACTCACTGCTACATTCTTTCATTAAATAAATTCAGTTTTTTTAATCAAACTCACCATGCTCAAATGATGTCCTTGACATTTGTTACTCCCTTTTTATGGGTGAGGCTCCCCTATACATGGTACTCAAACTACTTCAATTCGGCTTTCACTGTTTTTAGATGATTTACATATCCGTTATCTTTAAAGTCTTTCACTGCTCCATACAAACCAAAAATAATGAAAATAGGCAAAAAAACTCTATGAGCATTTTATTTTCATTTTATTTTTACAACATCCTAGAAAAAATATTTATATAGTGCTGTATTTACCCACTCATTGCTTGAGAGCACTGTGTCTGGGTGCAAAGAAAGTACAGTAAAGGGGCTAGAGTATTGCTCGTTATTATTGCTGTAAAAACACAGCAACCATTATAAATAATGCACCATTCTTACAAAAAAAGTATGGAAATTAAAAGATCTTTTGTCATCCATACATGTATTTCTTTGGTTTGCAGTAGAACAAAACAAAAAAGGTATGAAATGACAGGACATTTAATGGAATCATTTAAAAGTTGTAAGAAAAACAATGTATTTAAATGATTATCACAAGTGTCTTCAAACTTGTAAACATTCATTTAGCTTTGTGTCAAGCTAAATATGGAAAAGAGAAGGCAAGGCAGAGAGTTATCTTAGGAGACAAGACAGACAGTACTAGCCAAGCAAGGTCAACATAAAGATGACAAGAACATCTCAAAAGTGTTTGATGTTCCTGTGACCAATGTTCATTATTATCGAGAAGTTTAAAGAAAATTACATTTTCCACACAAGGAAAATTAACCCAAGACTGAAGAGAAAGATTTTAAATGGTTTTGAAAGAAGCAAGGAAAATTTAAAAACAGGTCTAAGATGCTACTTCAAGTTCAAGGTGCAACAGTTTCATGTCACTTCATCCATTGCTATCCAGATGTAAACAGGCTCCATTGCAGAACATTTAGAAAAAAAACATAAAAATGCACTGGAGTTTGCCACAATGAATGTTGGCAAGCCACAGTCCTACTGAAAAAATGTCCTTTTAACAGAGTAAACAAAACAAAAATATGTTGAGAATCACACCAACACTGTGTTCACAGCAAAAGAAAATGATTTCAAAGAAAACACCATCACTATCATGGAAGATGAATGATGAAGCAGCCCACTATCCCTTCTCCCCCGACAGAGCTCAATTCAGTCGCAAACATGAAAATTGAATGAAGTTTTTTCTTTGGTTATGTTTTTGAATAAAAGTGCATGTTAATTTGATAATTGGACTAAGGTCTTCACACATGATACACTTCATGTCATTATTAGTATAACATGGAAAAGTTTCTGTTTTAGGTATGAGTTCATCATTTCTTGCCTCGCTTTTCCTGTCATCCTGTGCTTACACAGATTGTTGTAGACACAGAACACACCTGAAATATACAGTATGTATTCCAAATAATGATTTATTATTTAGCCTATGCAACACCAGGCACCTCACACCCAAATAAACACACTTGAGCTCTGAGAAGGAAAGGTGTGAAGAAAATGAAGGTGTCCAGTGATGACAAGTTTTTTCGTAGGCTTAAGGGATTCTAGTGTTAATTACATAAATTAATATGGTTGATCATAAATCAAAAGCAATATTTGGTGTTCTATTAAATGTGATGGCAAATATGGACCCCTAAAAAAAGCAGCGTTGCCACATGCCTACAACAAAAATGTATGTTATTTTTTATTTTTACTTTTAATTTCAAGTTTATTTTAATAAATACAAGTGAGCCAGTCACAGCAATTTGATGCACCAAAATCTGTTACACCTTCTCTCGATTTCCTGATGAAGGCATTGATGCCATTGATTGGCCCGCACTTTTCTCCAGACCTAAATCCAATTGAGAGCTGACTGGTGCCCTGATCCAGTTCTGGAGGAGAATTTGTATGGAAAAATCTTTGTTTATTAAAAATACACATCTATAAATATGAATTATGTTAATTTCACAATGCTATGAACTCAGTACACAGAGAGTATCATAACTCATCCACCCACCAAAATATAAAAAGTAATTGATTGTGACATTAAAATGTAACTTTTTAGTTGACTTTTGAAAACAAATATGCCCAAATGACATCTAAATATATTTGTGCATTACTTTTGGAATAGTTTTCTCTGTATGCAACATAAAGATTTAACAAAAAGATTATCACAGTCAATCAGCACTGAAAAGAATATAGAATTATACATTATATTATACATGAATGTGCAAACAAGTTAAGCAACTTTGCAAATGATCTGTGCATTGTCAAAATCACAGCCAGCATTTTAATAAAGCAAACCAAAGATGAAGCAAATTGGAATAGCTCATGTGTATATAAAGAATATTCTGCCACCAATGTCAAACCCACAGGTCTTATGCTACTTGGCCCTTAGTACAAAAGCAGCTGCAGTGTCCCTCTAGTAATGAAATAAGAATATAAATATGCATATATTAGAGAACATGATGCCTGAAGTTAAAAACAGTGCTGAAGAAAAGTGATTATCTTAGCATTTAAGGATGATTGGGTAAAGGTTTTCTATTATATAGCATATGCTACCAGAATTAGTCAAAACCTCACTACAAGTATTTCTCCATTTTTCACATTGGCATACTGGTATTTTCTGGTGAGTACTGGCATGCATAACACATCATGACAACCCCTCTCTACATCCTCAATTAAATGTACATATACCGTATGTTTGTCACTCAAAACTCCAACGGTGAACGTTCTCTGATCTAATATAGGTATATCTTGCTGCTCAAACTCTCCCCCCATCCTGAACTAGTAAAAAAATCAGACATAAACACAGAGTACCAGCACTTATGTCTCTCCTCTTAAGGCACTGAACACAACTATGTTGCCTCATGAATGCTTGACTTAATTTATCTCATGATACTAGTCTAACAAAAACTTCACAAGCAAACAGTTTTTAAATTCCATTCTACATAATCCACTAAATTACTTCTAAGGTCAGGGACATCCCTATAAAATCCATAGGTGATGCCAGTCTGTATACTGTTGTTGTTTAATTGTTTAGTTAAGGCTGACTGTTTGTGACTTTAGCACACAAGGCTGTTGAATCTGAAACTGCTTCTCTGAATTCCTTCATGGTCATTTGTACAATCTCAGCAATGCTACCTATCCATCTTAGTCTCCATTGTCCTCATCTCCTTTTGCCTTCAGTTTTCCCTAACATGAAGTTATTTTCCATGGAATCCCATCTTCTCATTATGTGGTCAAAATATTTCAGCTTGTCTTTGACAATCAAGTCTTCAGATGAGAAGTCTGGTTGTATTTCTTCAAGAATTCATTTGTTGGAACATCTTCCTCTCCAAGGGTACACTCAGAAGTCTTCTCCATTACATAACTTCTAAAGTGTTGATTCTTTTGTGTTCAGCTTTAAAAATCATCCAAGTATCACTACTGGAAACACCATAGCTTTAAAAATATGGGCCTTTGATAATGTCTCTACTATTTAGTGTCTTGTCTAAAGTTGCCATAGCAGTCCTTCTAAGAAAAAGGTATTGTTATTTTAATGACCGCAGTCTCAATCTGTAGAAATTTTGGAGCAAAGGAAAACAAAATTTGTTACTCCTTCTACTTCCCCTTCATCTGTTAGCAAGGAATTTACATGGCTGGTTGAAAATAATCTGGGTTTTCTTTATGTTGAGCAAAAAGCAAATTTTGGTACTTTCTTCTTTCACTTTCATCAAATGTCTCTTCAAATCCTTCTTACTTTCATTCATTAGAGCATTGTTATCTACAATTCTGGCAATTTTGGTTTCAGCATCTGATTTTTACAGATCAGCATTTTGCATAATATACTCAGCATATCGATTAAATTAGTAGGGTGACAGCATATGGTATTGTCGTATTCCTTTCCCTATCTTGAATCAGTTTGTTGTTCCTTGTTAAGTTCTACCAGTTGTTTCTTGGTCTGTGTATAGGTTCCTCATGAAGCGTATGAGATGACCTAGTTTCCCAATTTCTTTAACAACATACCATAGTCTGTTATGGTTCACACAGTCAAACGCTTTAGTGCAGTCAATAGAACAGAAATGTTTCTGTCTGGATACTAGACTTACTGTAAACGTGTTTGTAGTGTTATATTGTGTAACCTGTTCTATACATTCAAGCCTTCTGAAAAACCTAAAAAGTGCTTCATTTTAATTCAGTTGTGCTCTTCAGGTTGTCAGAGTATAATGCTCATGGAAGAAGCTGCAGAAATGCTGACAAAATGGTTAAGTGTTATGCTTTGTTAATGTATTCTTTAGATAAAGTAGGAGGGGTCAACAATTATAAAATCACCTGAAATAACAGAGATATCCCCTGCATATACACATCTTAAAAATAATGTACAGTAAACTCAAGAATTTTTTTTATAATTACTCTCAGCAGTATATTATTGTAATTTCTATATTTGCAAATTACAGCTCCAAATGGACTGTGGGTGATCAGAATGTCAGTACATTCTGAACACAAAAGTCAACTAGTAACCTTTCATGAAATCCATCTTATTTAGAGGTTTCCCAATTAGGAAGGCCAAACCTTTAATGTATTAATAAACTGAATACACAATTCTAAGTGCCAAAATCCAAACCAAAAATAAATACTAAATTTTATTACACTTTTATTAATTAACAACAAGACAAAGTCAACAACACAGATATTACCAGAAATTCCCAATAAAACAAACAGATCAAAATACTCTCAACCTGCCAAAAAGGGGAAGCATGACATGGGGACAAACAACGTGATTACAAGTAACTAATGCCACAGTAAAGTGGCTCTAGCAGTAGGTGTCTTTAAAAAGTTTTACAAAGAATTTTTTTTTCTAGCTTCAGATAGTATAATATGTTGATTCCATATTGGGGGTGGTGTGTGGGATAGCATTCTTACAATTAAGCAAAATAAGTTAGAGGGCAAATAATGAGTGAATGAAATCACAGTGAATTTATTGTTACATAATCTTGTCCCATTAAGTGTTACTTCAAACAGTACTGTTAAACCATGATAAAAAAATGGTAATTCTGATAGCACCTGATATATATTCAAATATTATCAGCAAATTCAAATTAAACTTTGGACACTCCCAAAACACATGACCTAGCAAGCCAGGTGTTTGATAACATTGTTTATAATCTGGCTCTAATTCCTTATGTTTTTTGAATCTTGAAATATGTGGACGTGGGTGCAGTTTTAATTCTAATTGGTAACATGTTTTGGATAAGTGTAGACATGATGATACAAGTGCAAATCATTAGAAAGGGTTACCGAAGCAGCAAGTAGCTTTCTAGTGCTGAAACACTTCTCTTTATATATCTGATGTCATAAAATGGCTACAGCTTGCCTTACACAGGTATGGAAGCTCTAATCGAAAACCTTTAAGACCAAAATAAAATATGTACTATAAGTAAGTTCTATGTCATAACAGAAATTGTCTTTGACTATGTCATTGATAACGAACTACTTAAAACAGGTTTTATTCTAAAGTATATTAATATAAACAGGTGCAGATTCCACAGACATTTTTGCAGCACTGACTCACCTTGAGAAGGCTGTTTATAGATTTTAGCTCAACATTTGGTACTATCAGCCACCTAAACTCAGGATCTTGCAGTGAACATCATCCTATCCAACTTAATCCAGACCATTTTAACAGGTAGATCTGAGACTGTTACACTTACAGCATGCACATCTAACAGTATTTATTACTTTGAAAACCTGAGCACCCTAGGGCTGTATTCTCACACATGATTGTCTTTTCAATCTTGGTAGAATTTACATTTCCTGATAACATTACCTAAACAAGTCCGATTACTAACAACGACGAGACAGTCAACAGGAAGACGGTTATTAATGTTTCCTCATTAGTAAGTAACTTTATGTGGAATCCAAATAACATTGCATTAAGTAACAATATATAACAATTCACAGAGATATTTTAATTCATTCTATCTACAAAACATTTTCCTCTACTTCAGATTATTTTAATCCAAAAACAAAATAATCTTATATCATCATATTCATTTTTGTTGTTTGCACTTTCCCTATTTTGTTCATTTAACAGTTCAGTTCACTTATTACTTCTATTAATAGTAATATTCACACAGGTTGCTTATTCATAAAACATCAGCAATAACTTTAAAATACTCTATAGAAATCTTAAATAAAATAACCATAAACTGTAATTTTCATTCTAATGCTTTAACAGTTGCATTATGCTAAGGACACCAACTTTTCTCTTATTTTTTTTTTTTTTTATCAGGCACCACATGCACTAGCTACTTGAGTCAGACTAATCACTTCTTGTCAACTGTCTCCACATCAGTAACTTTATTCTGAATGAGTTACTCAGTATCATCTTTGCAAAGTGCACCTCTATAGGCTGTCATCTTATAAGCTGAACAACTGAATGGTAAAGCCTTACAGACAACCAAAAACTATCTTGTACACATGCTTTCAGCAATTTTTTCTTTTAGATAATGGCTCTTTTTCCTAAATATGAGGTAATTCTCACACTTAAGCTTTAATTATTAAATTATTTTTTTAAACTTTTCCTAAATTATTGAGACAAGTAAATGTTTTATAACTATTTTAAATGAATTTCAACTCTGCCACATTTGCCCCATCTGTCATCAAGCAAACATGATATAATAATGTGTAATGCCACATAACCTGACTTTCAAAAAATTTCTAACCCTATGCCATTAAACTGTCAACTCCCATAAATTCATCTGCTAGTTTTACATTTTTTTTATAATGGCTCTTTTTCCTTAAATATCGGATGGTTCTAACACTTAAGCATAAATAGTTAAATTATTATTTTTAACTTTTTTATAAATTATTGAGACAAGTAAATGTATTATAACTACTTTACATGAATCTCAACCCTGCTGCATACTCCACCTCAAAACCTGCTGTTTTCTTGACATCTTCTCCTGGTGCTGAATTTACAGCATGTTCACTGTTTCTCATACTTCACTATTCAGACAATTACATTTCAGTCAATTTTAACAGATACAGCTTTCCTTCAAGTATCATACTTTAGGCATCTTCACCACTACACCAGTTTTGTTGAACCGCCCTGATATAGATCCCATAGTTTTTGCTCTTAAGTTAGTTTTTTTTCTTTCTATTTCAACAATCCACAAGTGCATTGGCAGTTGCTCAGCATTCATGTTTGGTATTCAACTGTGAGTCACAGTCCTTCAAAATTAAGAGATGCTTTATGTGCAGAGCAGTACAGTTCTTTCAATTAATTGACATGGAGTGGTTGCTCTGAGGCTAGGGATCTGCACTGGAAATCAGAAGGTTGCTGGTTCATATCCCGAAAACGCTAGAAGTGACTCTACTCCGTTAGGCCCTTGAGCAAGGCTCTCAACCTTGCTCCGTCCTGGGTATGATGTTAATCTTCATCCAGCCTTGCAAGTAGGCTGAAAAACCTGGGTGCTGGTGGCAGAATTAGTACTCCAGCCACCATAAAAACCTCACACTGTTTCATTCCATCTGAACTAGTGTGGTGCTGAGGTGTCACCTGTCGCGTGGCTGTACTTGGGTCCTAATCTGGGATCTTAAGGTGGTTTGTCATGTGGTGGGTGCAGCAATGCTCTGTATCAGCGTGTGCTCCTAATCTCTCTCTCTCTCTTTCAATTAACAGTTCATATATTAAACGTTCTTTGTCATATTCATTTTTTTGATTCCTGTTAGGCACCAATTAGTTAAAATAACAGTCTGTACACTGCTGCATGTGGGAGTCTAGACAGTTGTCTTTTTCTCCAGGGCAAATGCAAGCTGTCTTAGCTTTGCTCATCTCAGTTCTTTAGCTCTTTTTCAGTTAAAGACACAGGAACTGATAAGAGTTCACGTTCTGGCCATTCAGCCAAACTTGGTGCAGGTGAAGATACAGGTATAGGTAATTGCTCACTAGTTATTTTTCAAACTGATTATATATACATTTACCTCAAAGAATTATGCAAAACCTCTAGAAAGAAATGTCACAACAGTATATTACTGAGATCACAATAAACTTTCAGTTTGCTTGTACAACTATCATTCTTTGTTTTTTTAACTGAATGAGATATAATAAATAAATAATTCTCTCGACACTCATTTCCTCATCAGGAACTTAATGCTGAATGAGACACACTACATCAATTTTCCAAGGTGTGCCTCTACAAGCTCTCATCTCATATGCTAAATGCAAATCCCTACAAGCCAATCAAAAAATACCTTATACCTGTATACAGACTCTCAGCATGTTTTTAGATAATGGCTCTTTTTTCCTAAATATAAGATGATGCTTACAAATTACGCATAAATTATTATTTTTATATTTTCCTAAATTACTGAGAAAAGCAAATGTTTTATAACTATTTGACATCAATTTCAACCCTGACGCAGTTTCTCACTTGTATCGCAGCAAACAATATAATAACATGCAATACCACATAACCTGACTTTCAAACAATATCTAACCCTACACCATTAAACTGTCAACTCCCATTAATTCATCTCATCAGTCTAAAACAATGATGGGTTACTGTATATAATTAACCACACTGTCAATCAGTTTATATTATAGTATATTATAGAATATTTATGGAACGGTAATTGTAGTTATTTAATTTTGGTTCCTTTGTAAATTGTATGTTGATATCTGATATGTATTTATATATTTATTTTTAATTTGAAATAATTATATGTGTTCTTTTTCTCTCTTTGTTGCATCATACAGTATATTGTATTGTCAGTGCATGTTTCTGCGCCAGTTGAATGAGCAACAAATGCTTTTCACTGACGGATAAAAGGTGTCATTCCATATTCTGCCTTATATTTATCCTACATTAATTGCCTTATTAGATACAAAAAATATCAAAATTGATTTCCCTGTCACAACACTTATGAAGCAGGAAAAAAAAAACTTTTTTTTTAATCAAGTTACTAACATCAGCATATCCTTTCAAACATTTTCTGGAGCTGCTTATTCTTTTAGCGGAGTACCAAGACTTGGAACTTCTGGGCAGGATCAGTAAAGCAGAAACCAGTCCTGGGAAGAATGGCTACCTATTGCAAGGCACACCAACACTAAAAGTCACTCGTAAATGACCAGTGCAAAATCACCAGCTGTCTTATTTTGCATGTCTTTGGAATGTGATTGGAAACTGAAGTACTTAAAAATCACATAGGTGTGAAATGCATGTGCAATCAGGCTATAAGCAATGACTCGGGAAGAAAGCAAATACTGGACAGAAATCACACCAACATTTCTCATCACAAAACCACATTGCAAGATGTCTTTGCACATATGCTATCTGCATATCTTCTACCAGCTCATCTTCTTAAGGTATTGGTTTTAGTTACTGTATATCCATTCTGTCCACAAGCAATAGCCCTGTAACTGCCAAGTCAGAAGATTTCTTTCATTTTAGTCATTCTGTTTTGTACTTAAGATAAGTTTATTGTTCATCATTAAAAAAAAAAAAAACACGTTTCCCCCTAAGGAGAAATAATGTGCTATCTATCTATCTATCTATCTATCTATCTATCTATCTATCTATCTATCTATCTA
>JANRMT010062804.1:8667423-8691704 GCA_026402145.1 Polypterus bichir lapradei
CTATCTATCTATCTATCTATCTATCTATCTATCTATCTATCTATCTAATACTTGCAATGTGGCTCATTAAACTCCATATCAATTTTCTTTTCAACACTTTACATATAGAACCAATACAAATTCATTTTACAAACAATAAAGCTTATATATTAACTTAATCATTTTAGTGAATTCTTTGTAACAGTCTTCATGAATGTAGACTTATAATCAGACCACTATAGATATACAGTGATCCCTCACTATATCGCGCTTTGACTTTCGCGGCATCACTCTATCGCGGATTTTAAATGTAAGCATATCTAAATATATATCACAGATTTTTTGCTGGTTCGCGGATTAAAAGACAATGGGTCTTTTAATTTATGGTACATGCTTCCTCAGTTGCTTTGCCCAGTTGATTTCATACTAGGGACGCTATTGGCAGATGGCTGAGAAGCTACCCAATCAGACCACGTATTACATATTAAATAAAACTCCTCAATGATATACGATATGCTTCCCGTGCGGTGCTTCACATACTTGAAAGCCCAAACAGCACGTATTGATTTTTGATTGTTTGCTTGTCTCTGTCTCTCTCTCTGACATTCTCTGCTCCTGATGGAGGGGGTGTGAGCAGAGGGGGTGTTCGCACAATGGCCTAGAGGATATGAACGCTCCTCTAAAAAATGTTGAAAGACTACCTTCACATTGCTGCCTTCCTTGTAGCTGCTTTGTCCGGCGGTGCCTCGCATACTTAAAAGCCCAAACAGCCCTATTGATTTTTGATTGTTTGCTTTTCTCTCTCTGTCTCTCGCTCTCTCTCTGACATTCTCTGCTCCTGACGCGCACTCCTTTGAAGAGGAAGATATGTTTGCATTCTTTTAATTGTGAGACGGAACTGTCATCTCTGTCTTGTCATGGAGCACAGTTTAAACTTTTGACTAAAGGGTGTTATTTCATGTCTAGAAGGCTCTAATAATGTTAGAAAATTTATTTAGAAAGTCGTAAACAGGTTTTCTATGCTTTAACTGTGAAAATATTCGATTTATAAATAAAAAATCCTACTTCGCGGAAATTCATTTATTGCAGCAGAGTCTGGAACGGATTAACCGTGATAAACAAGGGTTGACTGTATAGAATTTTTTTTATATTATATTCACTGTGCATCGCAATGTGTTGCATGTTGGTTGAACATACATGAAAGGACCCCACTGCACTCTGTTCATATGATAATACTATTACTTATGTAAAGCTGAATTAACATTTAGAGGTATCTCAAAATTAATTTTAGATATCTTTAAATGTAGTTCACCTTTTAAAATATCTTAAATTTATTTCTAGATATCTCAAAATATTTTCCTTTATATTTTTAGATATCTGCAATACATTTTCAGATATCTCTAATGCATTTCACAAATAAACTTTCAGTTGTCTCAAATTGGCCTTGCATGCATTTTAATATATCAAAAATTCAATATTTCATTTTCTGTAAAATTGCATATACTTTCAATGGAACATCTTGTGTTTTTCAGATATTTTGAAATGCTTTGAGTTATATTGATATGAGCAGGAAACTACTTTGAGATATCTTAAAATGCATTTCAGCCATCTGAAAACAGAGAGGAGGCTATGCTGAAATATGTAGAAAAGTTTTTGATGTATCTTGAAATGTATTATTGATATCTGAAAATTATATTCCAATAGTTTGAAATTCTGTTAAATTCATGTTTTTTAAAGATATACCAAACCATACCATTTTCAAAGCCTGTTTAATCCTGAACAGGGTCACAAGGGGCTGGAGTGTATCCCAGAAAGCACAGGTTGCAAGGAATAATCCCTGGAATGGGCATTCTCCATAACAGGGTGAATACAATTACACACACCATACATGCACACACACACACACACCCAAGTGCCAACCTGGCATCACCAATCCTCATACCCAGCATGTCTTTAGACTGTGGGAGGAAACTGGAGGACCCAGACCCACACAGACACAAGGAGAACATGCAAACCCCACACAGGGAGGACCCAGAATGTAAACCCTGGTCTCCTTAGTGTGAGGAATTCAACATGTTTTATAAAACATTTAACATATCTGAAATAGAGCAAAAACCCGTTTTAAGATATTGTAACACAGATTTGTAAAAATGTACAGTATTTTAGATATTTGAAGCCAATATGAAGCTATCAGAAATACATTTTATGATATCTTGATTACTTTTACAGATATTTAAAATAAAACCCTGACCATTCTGAGATATCTGAGAAATCATAGATTTCTTGATATCTTAAAATAGCTTCCTGTCCATGTTCAGATACCTACAATGCATTTTAAAAATCTCAAAATAGCTTTGTGCTGATTTTGTGATGTATCAAATGCATTTCAAGATATAAAAAAAAGTCAGGGAAATAACATTTAGCAAGAAGTCATTTTGAGATATCTTGAACAACTTTTTAAATATCTCAAAATGCCTACAGACATATTTTAGCAAATCTTAAAATGTATATGGAAAATCAGTAACACTTTACATTAAGCGTCCATAATTACACTGTAACTACTATGTAATTACCTGTTTAAATACAGTGTAACTATGAGTTATTACTCCGTACTTACGGTGTAATACAAAGTAACGTTATAGTTAATTACTCAGTTGTCATTGTTATTCCACAGTTAATATAATTACAATGTAACAATTTATCACTGATCCAAAAACAAGTGTACTTACATAGTTACATTGTATCTGTACTTTCAAAATGTAATAAAAACATTAGGGCATGTAACTACAACTATGTAAAAGATATTCCATGGTCTGGGTAATTTTAATGGAGAATTGCAGTGATAACTGCATAGGTTTTCAATAATATTTCAAGATCTTTTTTAAATGGTGAAAACATCTTTGCAAAATGGTTAACGCTTTTTCCCAAAATCTAGAGGGGCACCTCCTTGACACTTTTGCTTAAACAAACATTTGTCACATTCTTGTAGTTGTGTTACACTATTTATTGTTGAATTTTTTGGGCTATTATTATACCCATTTCTAACATAATACTGCCAAACTTGCATCATTCAATCAAGGTACACAGGGCTGCAGACCCATTCCAAGCATCATCGGGCACGAGGCAGGAAACAGCCCAGGATGGGGAGCCATCCCATTGCAAGGCCCACTGACAAACATACCAGCAATCACGCTCTCACACATGTGGCCACGTAACCCAACCTACATGTCCCTGGAATGTGGTAGTAAAAACCATGAAGATGACATAGGGAGACATGGGTAGAACGTACAAATTTTACACACATAACTCCAGACAGAATTCCATCTCAGGATAATGGATCTGTGAGGCAAAAGTGTTTACCATTTTGCAAATGTGTTTTCACCATTTAAAACAGATCTTGAAATATCATCGAAAACCTATGCAGTTATCACTGCAATTCTCCAGTAAAATTGCCCAGACCATGGAACATCTGTTACATAGTTGTAGTTACATACCCTGATGTTTTTATTACATTTTGACAGTACAGATACATCATAACTATGTAAGTACACTTGTTTTTGAATCATTGCTAAATTGTTACATTGTAATTAAATACATTGTGGAATAGCAATGACAACTGAGTAATTAACTATAGCGTTACTTTGTATTACACAGTAAGTACGGAGTAATAACTCATAGTTACACTGTACTTATACAAGTAATTACATAGTAGTTACAGTGTAATTATGGACACTTGATGTAAAGTGTTACCGGAAAATCTCAAAAGTCACGGGAATTTCTTTCAAGATATCTTGAATTAATTTTGACATATCTTGAAATGCTTCTGAGATATCTTAAATTGAACAGTGTATCATTTCAAGATATGTTGAAAAGTATTGACAATATCTTAAAATGCTTTGTAGATTCTTCATATATATCTAATTTATTTGAAGCTATCTTAAAACTTTAAGATAGTGCTAAATAATTTGGCTTGCCATAACTACGTCTATTACTAGTACTACCACAGTTGTATTTTAAAATAGAAATACTGATTCATTTTATCAAAAACACAAGGTCCACATGCCAATACTGCCTTAAAACTCCGATTTGGAAAACATAACCTCTATATTATTTACACTATCAATCACTAAAAGTTTTATGACATCAAGAACTTGATGTTATGAGTACATCACAAATTGCAGAGATCCTTATTATCTGTTTTGGAGTGTAGACACGTTAAATTGATGACTCATGGTTTCCACAATGAATCAGACTGTTTACTGAAGCCATGTCCAGCGTTTTAGTCAGCTAAGATACGCTGCATTACTTGTATCAACAAGGACTGAAATCTTCTGTCAGGAAATGTCAAAACGAAATATGCACAAGTGTTAGCTGGTGTGATGCCATATTGCGCTTGTTAGTTTCATTCCCCATATCCTGATATTTTCTTCTTCTGTTATGTCCAATACTTAATTTTCAGCCTTCAAACCAATTGGCACTCAGACAGGATGTCAACCATTGACAGTATGTGTACTTTTCTGTCATTAAAAAAAAAATCTAATTAGAAAAAAAGCTCTCTTCTGCAGCTCATATTTTCCTGATAGACGAAAGTAAAAAGTCAAGTTAATTTAAAACAACTGTAAAAGAATAATAAACATACTTCAAAATCATCTGTTAAAAAGATATTCAAAATCATTTGCTGTTTGACTATATTAAAAGATGATATCCTAAGACATTGCTGAAAGGCTAATAAAATAAACAGTAATAATAAGTAACTAAATAAATAAATTGCTGCAAACTTAAACAAATAGTTACTTAACCTACCATACCTTACTCTACCTTACTTTGCCTTACAGCATTCAGGTACATGCCATTCTTATTTCTCTGAAAAGCATATTACCCACTGAAATATAATGAAAATAGGTATATGTCAAGTTTGCATGTTCTCTCTGGTTTCCTCCCACATCTTGAAGTTGTACACACTGACTAGAGTGATGCTTATATACTGGCCCTGTGTAAGTGTGAATGTGTGTGTATGAATGTACTCTTCAGAGGACCATTGGGGTTCCTACATTGTGTCTGATTCTGTTGGGATAGGAGCCCCAGCCCTAAACAGTCCTGAATTGAATTAAACGAGTTTGAGAATATTAAGTTATAATTTAATGTGAAAATAGCTGTAAAATTCCAAGAACTGAAATAATAGGTTTATGTAGTCTCCCCGTCTGACTTTTAAAAGCTGTTTCATCTAATGCCTAGTCTGCAAAAATTAAATAATACTATGAAAACAATTTAATTAAATGTGACGTAATAATACATTCTGTTACCCAGTTCAGTGTGGCAAATAAGCTGACTTAACCAGGGTTAGCTCAATCAATTTTACATTAAAAAAGTTGAGTTAAAGTAATTGAAGAAGACTTCAGCAGTTTTGCGCCAGATGACACTTTCTATGTTCTGTTTTCTAAATCTGCTATACACAAGGGAAATGACATATCCATATAGAAAATCAAATTAACTAGAACTAAAGCAAACAGAGCACAGCTTTTACTTATTTGGGATCATTAGATTAAAACAGCATAATTGGTTGTTTCTATTTTAATATCACAGTATCCTAAGGACAGGATGTTTTTGCAGTACCAGCAAGTAGTCAGGGCAACCGACCATAACAGAAAATTAATCTCCTTTTTTATTTTAGGTATGTTTAATATTTTGTCTAATATATAATATTATGTCATTAATATTCTCTTGCTGTTTAGCTACATTTCTTCAGATTCCAGTGTTTAATGTGTTCATAATACCATTATCTTTTTCATTTTTGAAGAATCACATTCATGATTAAGTTGGACAAATTGCAAATTTAAGCTTATCTTTTCAGCATCTCTGAAATTCAAGTAATGGCACAAAAATGAATTCTTTAGTATAGAAAAATGTTGCCAAATCTTTTTTTTGTAACGTTATTTACTGGCTACAGTTAGTTGAAAATTATAGAGAGTACTTCTCATTGTGTTCAGGGTAAATAAGTAAGATCCTGGCTCAGCTCAACCATTTTTGATCTTTGCTTAATCATTTTCTCTTTCCTAAATCTTCTATTCATGCTTTATTTTCAAGTAGTTGCATATTGACCTACGATGTTAATCACAAATCCTGCTTATAAAATTTTTATTTTATGTTAATTTAATCTACTATTATTACATTTTCACCAGCTCCACAAAGGTGGGAAACAACCTCTTTACTTTAGCAGCCTTTTTTGTTCTGTCTGCTGAGGTGTGTCTTCTATCTCGTTGTCAGTTTTAATAATTATAACAAGTGGTTTTATGTCATATTTATTTTGTTTGTTGGCTTAAAAATCTGTTTTTTTTCATTAAAGAAACAATGTTTCAAGGTTATTGGGCAGGTATGTCCATTTTTTCATGAAAAATACATTAGAAATGATCAGCTTTACTGGTCCATACTAGAATATGACGCAACATCTTTGTGTAATTCTGTTCAAAGTCTTTTGCTAGGTTTGTTCATTGCTATTGTGATCTTGCTACACAAAGAAATAGGTACAGGCCTCAAAAAACCCCAAAACCAGACCTGCACTGCAACATAGGTCAGGACCAAAAGTGCAGACCTCATCAGCTGGCAGGTTTCCTGCCTGCCCACACTGAAAATTGGAGAAAAAGCTGAAAATCACAAATGTCGAAAAGGCGAGAAGGAAAAACACAATTTAAAAAAATCATCCCAAGGAAACTAAATTACTGTATATTCTTTTATTATTTAAAACTTAATTGAAAGAACTCAAAAAGAATTATGCAAAAAAACACGGCAAAAAATAGGGTTTGCCAAAAGGCAAATCTAAAAGCAAAAATTGAACTGAAAAAAAAACAGAAATATGGCATTTTAATTCAAGAGCAGAGGACTAAAACCAGCAAATCCACAATTGGAAGAAACCCAATTCAGAAAGACAGAAGCAAAATGTCAATGCCATCCTGGAGAACCTGACCCACTGCCTGAAATATACAGATAGAGAGCAGTCCTCCAGCTGAAACGTAATGGCGTCCCTTCCCATGAGCCTCTACATAAAGGCAATAGGGCATATAACTGCGTACATTAATATATAAGCATAATACAAATATATAAACTAATTAATAAGCAGAACAATATACATAAAACACAGGAGGAACTGAAACATAATCAATAACATAAATATTCAAAGAATAAAAGTAATTTCAAATTAAAATAAAAAATATCTTGAGCCAGAGAAAAAACCTGGGCTAAATGATAACATTTATTAAATAGTAATTTTTTGTGTGATGCATTTCCTTTAATGTTCTTGTTCGCTTTTACTATTTAATTTGTTCAACATTTTGGGGTTATTTGTCATGACTTAAAAGCTAGGTGATTTTAAAAAGGCAATCAATTCTGATCTAAGTGGGTCAGGTTGTCAGAATCAGGACTCAGTTTTTCATTTTTATTTGTTATGTTTTTTTGGTGAGACAGTATTTTGGGGGTTTTAAAGGTCAGGGAATTTAATTGGTCTGGTCTGTTTTTTGATTTAGAAATTTTTTAAAGATATAAATTTTGAAATAAATCTTCCCAAGGTGCCATTTTGTTTTATTATCTGCACCACCATTGTTTACTGTGTGTAATGCAGAATTTCCAGGCTATTGCTAGGTAAGATGTCTGTGAGTGTGCATTACATGACATAATTACAACTACAGAATGAAGTTCAGCATCATAAATTCCTTTACTGTCCAAGTTTGTGACTAATTCAAAACTTTAAATTCTAGCATCATGATCTCTTTGATTACAAATGACTTTCTTTTCTTCATCTTGCGTCATGGCTATTATCACGCCTTCCCTGTTTCAACCTTCACTCTTTATTAGTATTACATTACATTTTCTGATTCAGCCTTCCACAGGCATTCCACAGGTAAGTAAATCAACCTTTTTTAGGCTCTTGAGAAAGGAAAAATCGTTATTAAGCTATAATATTATACAGTATGTATTAATGTACAAATATTCAATAAGCTATTGTTTAAACTGCCTCTGCTAAATACACGTAAGCTAAAAAGTAACTTGCAACATGTTTAAGAAAACTGCTGAACTTTTAGTCTGTTCTAAAAAGAACACTGTTAATCTGTTAGGAAACGTCTGCATGTTTTGTCTAATAAGCAGCAAACAGGTACTTTCACTTCTGCTTTATTATTTTGAACCAAATGATGTAACCCTTGGGCATAGTACTAACCCCCCCCCCCCCCCAAACTATTGTGTAATCTTGTCTCATCCTAAGCTTGACTCTGAAGTCTGTTATAAAAAGGAACTCACCCCCCGCAAATTTGGGCTTTTTGCTGGTTATTGTCACAGCACTAGCTGACAGGACCTGCAAAGAGTCTCTCTGCTCAACAAGAATTAGTAAAGAAACTGTTATATTTTTCTTCTGATCAGTGTCGGTCTGCTGTTTCCCTCGAACCTTCGACCACACTCTCCAAACAGGTCCAAGCCATACTAGCGTGTGCTAGTGATAAACACACTGCCTTATTACTTAGACATTTCCCTATTATAGCTATAGCCAAATAAATGGTATGTTTTTACATCATCTTAATATTATATGCCACCGCCTCACGGTAGTCACATTGTTGCTTTTTAAAAATATAAAGGCTGGATGTTGACATGTGTCCAAAAACTGCCAAAACCCAAGAAGCAAAACCATGAAAAGAATACTATCATGAAAGGTGTGCTTCAAAATTTGTTTTCCATGTGCTTGACCTTAAATCCATGCTTCCACTAAGCTTGCACGTGCATTGTGCATCATTGAGTATAAGCTTGCTTATACTTCTGCTGTTACAGACAGTTGTGTGATAATTGGCAGGATAATCAAACGAGGAGTCAGATTAGGACAATGGCAGTAATTTTTGTGTGTACTATTACAGATCACTTTGCTTAGATCATATACCGCTTTGATCTCAGTTAGGAAAAGTGCCCTAAGTCCTCAAAAATTAAACCTCTTACATTCAGGTCACTATTTCAAATCCAGAATAGACATTCAGTGTCTCATCTGTACAGTGATGTTTTAATTAAAGTGTTGGTGATTCCATTGGTCACAATGTTATACTTTCTGACAATGAAAACCCAGTAGTTAAATGCCTTGCAGGGTTTCTGATATTGAAGATACTGATGAAACTTCCTGATGATGAATTTGCTAATCTGACAGACAAATAGATACTATTAATTTGCGTATGCAGTATTATTACTTTAAATAATAAGGGTAGAATATATAACTCTCTGGAGTAACTAAATGATAATAGGGTGCTGTTAGACAGAAAATGACAGCCAGTAAGAAATTACTATAAAGTAAACCAGTATCCAAAAAAATTGTACTCTGTATAATAAACTGTAAAACATGTAAATTGGGAAAAGCAAATATTTTTATATGTATAAATGAAAAATACTGTACTTGTAAAGTTAGTTATTTCACACAAATATTCAGCAATATTAAGTGGAACAGTGATAACAAGCAATGCATGGATATCATACATAAATGTACAGTAATTGCTAACAGTAAGATAAAACAATATAAATAAATGAAAAATGCAAAATAAAGCAGGAAATTAATATATATACATATATACTTTATATACTCATACACACACATTTTCTGAAATGCATGTCTTCACTTTGCAAAAAGTCTTCTCAACATAAAACATAGGATAGGAGACAAAAGAAGTATATAACACCACTAGTACTGCACTCACATCTGTGTTTCAAGGTAATGCTGTGCAGCATTTAAATAGGGGCTTTGATGACAGGCCCATTAACTGTGCACATGCAGCACAAGGGGGCCTTTGTAATAAGGATGAACGTAAAAGCCATTACAAGATAATTGCCAGTGAAGAAAAAACTCCAATCAACACAATTAATTATTAAAGAAAACAAATGACTAAAATATTTCATTAACAAAGTAATTTACAAAAAAATAATAAAATAAAAAAGAAACTAAAAACTGGGACAGAGCTCATGTAAAAAACATAATATGATTAAAGTAGCAGATGATGATCAAAAGCAGTTAGGCATGTAGAAGAGAAACTTATGACAAAGCCAAAAGATAAAACCAAACTTGTAGTCAAGATGGCGAAAGAAGAGATTCCTTGCTCTGTGCTCCAATAAACACACGTTATCGGCAATACACTAATAACCCAATTGTGCTCCACTCACTTAGAATCTGGAACCAATGTAGAAAGCATTTTAAGACGGAGAAGCTTCTATCTGTGGCACCCCTGCAAGAGAACCACCTCTTTCAACCTTCACAAACATATGCAGTTTTTAATATTTGGAAAAAATTTGGAATTAACTTGCTTAGAGATCTTTATATAGACAACGTCTTTGCATCCTATGAGCAATTACATTCCAAATTTAACATTCCAGCTACACATTTCTTTCACTATCTTCAAATCAGAAACTTTGTTAAACAAAACCTTCCAGATTTTCCTCATCTTGCACCCTCATCCATGCTGGAAAAAATATTGCTCAATCTCAAGGACTTAGACTCCATCTCTACAATATATAAAATCATTTTACAATCCCTCCCTTTCAAAGATCCAAGAGGACACTGGGAAAAAGATCTTTCAATTAATATATCAGAAAAGGAGTGGAAAGTAGCAATGCAGAGAATTCACTCGAGCTCCATATGCGCAAAGCATATAATCATACAGCTCAAAATTATATATCGAGCACATCTGTCTCGACTAAAACTTTCCAAAATGTTCCCAGGGCATGATCCAACCTGCGAACGTTGCAACCAAGTCCCAGCCTCACTAGGTCACATGTTCTGGTCCTGCACCAAATTAACATTATTCTGGACAAACATTTTTAATTACCTTTCAGATAGCCTTGGACTCACAATCCCTCCAAACCCATTAACAGCTGTGTTTGGTGTTCTTCCAGATGGGTTTAAAGTGGAGAAGGACAAACAAATTGTGATTGCATTCACCACACTTTTGGCACGTAGACTTATTCTCATAAACTGGAAGAACCCAAACTCTCCTCTTTTAAGTCATGGGAAACCGATGTGTTATATTATTTGAAGTTGGAAAAAATCAAATACTCAGTTAAAGGATCTGTACAGACTTTTTTCAAAACATGGCAGGATCTAATCAGTAATATTTTAAAATAAGTTCATAAGGCACAGAGAATTTATTAATTTAGGTATGTTTACAAGCCTTAAATTTAACGCCGTTTGGCTTGCTCTCTCTCTCAGGGGTGGGGATCGATCTGTTCTTAATTTTTCTCTTTGTAAAAACTTGATTGCTTTGTATGGATTGTAATAAAATTAATAAAAATAAATAAATAAATAATAATTAAAAAAAAGATGGCGAAAGAAAAAACTCAAAGCCTGAAACAGCTAAACTGGCTTTTAATTATTTTTTATTAACTTGCTATGCTAAGATTTAAGACTTGACTTTGAGTCAGCAAGAGATGTTTTACATTATTTGGCACCACCATTATATGTGCTTGTGATGATGAGATCACACATCCTGAGCCTTGTGACCAAAAACAGCCCATCAATGTCTCAGTCAAGATGGCCACCAAAATCTTAACAACAACTCAAAAATGGTATCCAAAACATGACATTAGAAATATTTAAATACCATTAAAAAGAAAAATAGATGGCATCAAAATGCAATGCGTCAAAAAATAGTACACATCATGTCACATGTGAGTTTTTTGACAACCAAAGGAACTTAACTGTTATTTAACCTCCTTTACCACATCATCAGCAATTAACTGGTGTAGCCTGTGGTGAGAAAACCCTTCATACGCTGAAGGATTTGTGTCTAGCATTGTAAAGTATTTTTGTCTATCTGGCTTTCAGCACAGTAATTGAGTCTTTTGCTCTTTCCGGCAGCCAGTTGTGGTCTCAATTACACAACAAATCCTTGCCTCTAGATTTGTTATGTTAGTTTGTCAATTGTTATCTTTCAGAAAGTCAGGGTAAATAACATTGGTATTATGATGCTACAGTGTTAGGAAATGCTGTCTCGCAGTTCCATGGACTTAGGTTTGATTCCAGGTCATGAAGCCTTTTTTCGTAGAGTTTGCACATTCTTCCTGTGTTTATTACGATGCAGGAGTTCCTCTCAAGTGAAATCTACAGGGTATTCACCTTGGCTGGGTAATAGGCCAGGCTCTCCACTGGTGCACCAAGCAGAGACACACTTAATTTGGCCAAATCCCAGGGGATACCTGCTGTCCAGCGTTCCTCAAAGTAAGAACGCTGGCCACAAAACTGCAAATCTCAAAAATACTCACCAAATAACCCCAACAAAGAAAATAATACCCATCAATCTTTGGCTGTGTATAAGGGGTAGGGGAAGCATCTCTATAAAGTAAACAATTTATTTTCTGAAAATCTCTGTAATAAAGAATTGCTCCAAAGAGCACAAAGGGCAATCTGAAAAGCAAAAAACTGTAAAGCAAACTGCGTCCCAATACAGAAATCCAATAGAGCAAAAGTGTCGCAATCCAGAGAAACACAATTAAATGTCACAAAACACAAGAGAACTCGCCAACACCAAGAAGTACAAATGAATTGAGTCTCCCCAGCCTTTATAGGGCTGGGGATGGTTCAAAAACCAAGACAAGTAGGTTGTCCCGCCTCTTGGGGAACCACCCACAAAGCGCAAGGGCCTGTCAAATCATGTGACCATACTTAAAAACAGAATTGCACAATGATGAAATATTAAACACAAAACATAAATAATTATATAAATATATGAAAAATAATTTAAATCAAACAGAAAAGACAAAAAAAAGAAGCATAGTCACAAAATATAAATCATAAACGGGTCAACCTATAAAAATGTTTACATAAAATTTTCCTTCTGGCACACTAGTTTGTTCCAAAATGCCAAAAGGTGGTTTTTCTTAAAATGAGTACGTGTGGGATTTCCTACGACTGGCATCATACCCAACAATTCTTCAGTCTTGTACTCAGTGTTGCTGCAATACATTGCTGTTCTCTAGGTCACTATAATTGAATAAATGTTTAAGGGAAATGAGTGAATGGATGTAAGATGATAAGTAATATACTGTACTTGTCTGTTATCCAAAGTTTTCATAATTTTTTAGATGCCCTTGTTTTGTTAGACACAAAGCTGTAACTTACACGTGCACAGCTTCAATTCTGTCATCTTATAGTATGTGACAATGGAAAGTCACCAAAGCTGCTTGGACAAGCTTGAAAGCTGGCATAGTTAAAATTAACTAAGTTAACTCTTTTGTAGCATATTCAGTTGTATAATATTTTTAAAGCCTTTCAATTCACATGGTATGCCTAAATGATTTCACTGTCTCCAAACGCTTTCTGTCTGTCTCTTTATAAATGGAAAACAACTACTGTATCTGCATCGAGCTAAATGTCTTATTTTGCCCTGCTTTACAGATACCCATTTTAGAGGCACAACCTCTCATGTCACTTAATAGAAATGTTTTGAATTCCACATGGCTAAGCAATTTCTGGAGGATTTTTTTATCTAATGTTTGCTTGTGCTGTCAAAAAGCAGTCAGATTACACCAACAGCACATCTCAGTGATTACAATGTACTGCATTTAGCCAACCAAAATTATTATAAACAGAATGAGTATGGTTATGGAGATTAAACAAAGCTCGTTTTCATATTTATATTTTTCCCAGTAGTGTAGCTGAAAGGGAAGTACATAGTCCTGCACATTAAAATTACCACTTCTTATTCCAATGATACAAAAAAAATGAAGATTTAAGTTGTTTAACTTTTCCTTATATGGCTAACAGTCTGAATTCTTGGCAATGAGTCCACACCACAATAAAAAGCTGTGTAGACTGAGAATCCTTGTCTTTAATGAAAAGGGACCACAGGTATTGTGTCTTTAGCCAGGTTGCCGCTAGCATTACATACTCTCGGAGTGTGATGTAATCAGATTCCATTGGTGCCAATGAAAACAGTCTCTGGTAGTCATTACATAGAGCATGCTGTAATAGCTGTTACGGGTTTGCTACAGAACCCATTGCCCTATAATGAACTTTGAATAAATCTTTTTAAAGGGTAATATCAGTGAGAAATGAATTATGATGTGTTATTAGTTAAACAATTTTGGCACATATAAAAATAAAAAAGCACTGTGTTATGAACTTTTATTGCAAATGATGGTGTAAACCTAATTATGGCCAAGACCACAATTCCAGTGTGTTTAATGATATCCTGGACAGGAGGCCAATTTTAACTTGTCCTAGAAGTGATGCCAGGACAATAAACAATGTAAGGATCCCTTGGAGTAAGTATTCTAGGGATAGCTTAATAGAGAGAGAACAGCAGGGGGCACAGATATGGCAGTTGTGCTTTACCTAGGGAAATAGCTGGCAACAAGGTGGCACACTAACCTATGTGTGGCCACCTAATACTTAATGTTATGCAAGCCAAACTACCAGGGTGCCTGAGAATTGTAGTTTTACAAAACAAATCTGGCACCTGAAATGATCACCAGTCTGTCCCAGAAGTAGCTCAGGGCTTAGTCTGAAAAAGCACTTCTGGTTATAGACCATGTGAACTTGGAGATGGTCGGTTGGGAAAAAGGGTATGATGTGTGGAAGAATTGTGGCTACAACAACTGAGGTTTAATGGAAGACAATATAGGCTCTGTGCTTTGGGTAGTTAAGTATGATAGGCACCCTGCCTGATAGCCAGTGGTCTGAGCAGTGTTTAGGGAGGGCAAGTGATGCTATTGATATTACTTTGTGTTCCATAATTTTTTACTTTGTTTCTCCTTATGTGATTCACTTATGTTTGTATAAGAAATGTTATTTTTTAACCCTTTGTCTACACTGTCATTTATTCTGGGTTAATCATGATTTACAAGGACACGGCAACACTGGCAGAAGTCTAACTTTTTGGAGTGTTATAAAAATGTGTCTGTTCTGTCCTGGGTTCATACTGTACACACACCACAAGCCTTCTCAGATCGCAGATTTGCACTGTGAAAACTGTTGATGGCCAGCCACAAACCCATGGCCTCTGGATTCTAACGGTCCTCTAAATCAACCTCCTTGTCAGTGTTTTGAGCTAAAGGAGAAACTCCTTTATCTTCGGGTACAAGGACAGGCTGTAAGCTGAGCGTAGTGTTTCCTGGTGATGTTAACTGGGCTCTCTTTCAGCCAGTCCCCAATCTACAACAATTCTGCAAATAATCCCCATGGAAGGGTAAAAGGCTGCAGACTACACCAGTTGTTGTGTCGTGGGCTCACATGCACCATTAGCCTTATCATATTTACACAGCTGGGCGCTGTTTCTGCCCCTCATCCAGCCCACACTCTACTACATGGCTGTGCACCAATAACACAGTGTGTAAGATTATAAAATACAAAACACTTTAGTGCAGATTATCAACAACACTGTTAGACACATGATTAGAATGTACTCTAATCAGATTAAAATCTTTCAGTAATTTCACATTTTTACCACATACAGACCTTGCAGACTTCACATCTTGGATAAATTCTATTTTGCATTTCTAACCTCAGGATAGGGTCTGGACTGTCTCATAAAATGACCCCTGGATTCACAGCCTCTGATAGAATGAACATATGTCCCTATGTGAATAATTAAGTAGCCCAGCAAGAAGCAGCAACCTGTGGTTCTGAGACCGCTGTAGTAGGTGTCATGCTGAAGCTTCAATCATGTTTAACCACTTAACAGTTTTGAATAGAATATTACGTAACTTTGGTCGTATGGTGCCCTACTTTTGATGGAATATTACACACAGCTGTAAGGTTTTATAAACTGCAGAACATTATTATATCATAAGTCTCCATTCTAATTTATATAGCATGTATCCTGCAGAAATAAATGGCACAAAGAAAGATAAATACATGGAATAGATAAGTACAAATTAATGGAAAACATACAAACTACTACCTGTCACCCTGGACCTGAATATGTTAAATTTAGCTTTAACTAACAGCTGGGATGGCATGCTTTCTTGCCTGCTATAAAAAAAAACTACCAAACACCTCTTTGTCTAATACCTCCCAGTCAGTAAGCATTTATTTCAACTCTCTTTTAAACTTGTCAGCCTTTGGCAGGGGCCGGCAATTCAGTTCACTGCCTAAAACTTGGGCCAGTTAATGACCTATTCTGGTTTTATGTGAGTCCCATCCTATTAGCTAGGCCTACCAACTATGTCAGATCTGATGCTGTAGTGTGTGATATGGTTTGAATTTAAAAATGGCAACGCCAATTTAGAATTAAAATTACAGTTTTCTCTTTTTTTTTTTTTTTTTTTTTTGCTTGTTTAGTGGCAGTGTCCAGATTTTCAAAAACATTCTATTAAGCAAGGAAAAAAATCTGTTGTCACTCTTGGCAATGCTGACTGAAGACTGATTTATCATCTTTGTACACTCCTTCTGCAAGTGGTGAGCTATGTTAACTAAATATGTTAGAAGCATTTTATTATTTAGGTTCTGTTGTCATTGTGTTTTAATTGTGTTGTTCATTTTTATTTCTTATTTTGATTTTCTATAGCTCATTCAGTGATGCATGCAAGTACAGCAAATTACATCAACATTGCAGCCTTATGAAAGATGGCAGTGAGTACAACAAAAAGTTAGAACTCAATCAAGGAAAATACCTTTGTGAGACAATCAGACCTTAAAGTTCAAGTTCAAGTTTATTGTCATGTGCACAGTAAGGAAACATGTTTCCCTGTACAATTAAATTATTTCTTTGCTGTCCACACCAAATGACAAAACCAACATATAAAGATAAACATAAATAATAAGTAGCAGATAGATAATAAGTAACAGAGGCAGCATAAAGTATAAAAACAGAATAGAAGTATAAAGTGTAATTATGCAGTTAGGTCTGTGATGGACAAGTCAAATACAGTTGTGTGAGGTAGATAGAATGAGGTGGCCCATGGTTATAAACTCCAGTCAGTTATTCAGGAGTCTAATGCCCTTGGTAAAGAAAGAGTTCTTTAGCTTGGAAGTCCTGCATTTCATACTTCTATACCTCCTGCCTGAGGGTAGAAGTGTGAACAGTTCATGTTGGGGGGAGTGGGGTCCCTGAAGATCGAAGCAGTTCTGCTGCAGCCTCTGCAGTTGTAGATGCTCTGCAGAGGGGGCAGTAGGGTCCTGGTGATCTTCTCAGCAGTCTTTACCACTCTCTGCTTGCGTTTGATGTAGACTGATGTAGACGCCCAGGTATTTAATACTGCTCACCCTTTCCACTTCAAGCCCTCGGATGAACAGTGACCGGTGAGGTCTCCTCTCTTTCCTCATGTCCACTATCATCTCCTTCATCTTGTCTGTGTTGAGGGTGAGGTTGTTGTCCTCACACCATAACGCCAGACTGTCCACCTCATCCCCATCAGTGATGCGTCCAATCACTGCAGTGTCATCTGCGAACTTCAGGATGATGTTATATTTGTGGGAGGCGACACAGTCATGGGTGAACGGAGTGTAGAGAATGGGGCTGAGGACGCATCCCTGTGGGGTGTCTGTGTTTGTGATAATGGTGGCTGAAATCTTATTAACAATCCTGACAGACTGGGGCCTGCCAGTCAGAAAGTCTAGGAGCCAGTCACAAAGGGTGCGGTGAAGGCCAAGTGCAGACAGTTTATGGGTGAGTTTATGGGGGATAACTGTGTTAAAGGCAGAGCTGTAGTCAACAAAGAGAATCCTTATCTAGGAGTCTTTGTTCTCCAGATGGGAGGGGGAATAATGTAGGCCGCGATGGCATCTGAGGTGGACCTGTAATGTCTGGTATGCTGCTCTGAATGTGGGCCAGCACCACTCTCTCAAAACACTTTATGATAATTGGAGAGTGCTACCGGCCTGTAATCATTCAGGCAGGTGGGTGGGCCTTTTTTTAGCAAGGGGGACGATGATCGTAGTTTTAAAGCAGGACGGAATGATGCACTGACTGAGGGAAAGGTTGAAGATGGAGTTGAGAACATCAGCCAGCTTGTTGGCACATGCTTTGAGAGCCCGTCCAGGGATGTTGTCTGGTCCAGCTGCCTTACGGGGGTTGATTTTCCTTAGTGCTTTGTGTACCTGACCTGAAAAGACTGTTGGGGGAGTGGGATGGGTTGTGTGGTCCAGGTGTGTGTGTGCCTCCACTCTGTGCTGTTGCTGGATGTCTCAAAGCGGGTGTAGAAAATGTTGAGATCATCCGGCAGACTGTCTGTGGAGCTGATTGTGCTGGTGGTGGTCCTGTAGTCTGTGATGTGCTGTAGGCCCTGCCACATACGTCCAGAGTCAGCAGTAGAATAGAAGCCCCCCAGCTTCTCTCTGTAGTGCCTCTTGCCTGCTGTGATGGCTTTTCTTAGTCCATACTTCACAGCTTTGTACTCCATCTCAGTGCCTGAACTAAATGCAAGAGAGTGGGCACGCAGCATGTGGCATACCTGACGGTTTATCCAGGGCTTCTGGTTGGGGAACTTCCTGACTGGTATTGTGGGCACGATGTTGTCAATACAGGTGCTAATGTACCCAGTCACGTACTCAGCATAGTCCTATATGTTGATAGAAGAGTCCTCTAGAGTGGCTGCAACCCTAAACACTTAAAAAGACAACCAGGAAAGAAAGACTTTTGTTCTGTGATTTTTATTATGGTATTAGCTGTGTAAGCTTCTAGAAACCATTGATTCTGGCACTTCAATCAATCAACTGCATCGGTTGTGCATTAGTGGCTCCTCGTCAGTTTTGTTTTGCCGATGTGTTCTCCTCCGTTGTCTATCAGTGGCTAAGCGAGTTTCTCTCTCCTCAGATGTTTAGTTTTGCCAATGTGCTTGCCTCACTTGTGTATTAGCTATGTTGGTTTCACTTTGGCAACAGAGTCGCTTTCTTTGAGCTTAATACTGTTGCCTTGCACTTCTGGGTTGCCCGCACTTCCACGCATAGACGTTTATATATAAGATTAGCCTAGTAATGTGTGGAATGATTGATGTACTGACAATTCCCCTGCCTACTCATAAAAGAAAAACCCTCAAAAAAGTCTTTGCTGCTTGCTAAAACATTCTATAATATTCTTTGGTGGGGATTCCAGTTCATCCAACCGAACATGTCAGAAGTGAGATGGTTGTCTCTTGCACAGTACTTCAATGGCCACCTCTCAGAAATATGCATGTTTCTTCACTGCAAGGACAGAGAAGACTAAGATGTGCAAAATACAGATTAGATGATCAGATTGGCCCTTTTAACTGACAATTATAATCCCTAGACCCAATTGGAATGGAAAAGGAAAGAGCCTGGTGTGATGATGCATTTTAGGGGTATGTGTCAGGATGCAAGTATTTAAAACAAAAGCAGTGCATCTTAGGGTCTGTGGATGCAAACAGAGCTGTGTGACCACTGGGAGTTCAGTGTGGAGATGAGCTGATTACTTGATTGGCCTGCAAGGGGGGCCACAAGCAGACGCAGATGCAAGTTCATCACAAGCATAGATTTTTTTATTCAGCTGTGGGAAACTCTTAAGTAAGCATTTCCCAACAGACTTCAACAACAGTTATAAAGCACAGTATTAAAGCACCAAGCTCTTTGTCTTTTCTTCCTCTCCCTCACTTTTCTTCTCTCTGACACTGTTCATCCAGCTGTACTCCTCCCTCAGGAAGCTTTGTGTCTCTCCCTTCAGACTCTGGCTTAAGGAGCAGTGGCAGCGACTTCTGTTATCCTGCACCCAAGAGTACTTTCAATGGCTTGTTAACGTAGTCCAGAAGCACTTCCAGGTGAGGCGGAAGCCAGACAAAGTAGGGCTCCACAGTCCCTCCAGCACCCCCTGGCAGTTCCCACGGAACCCAACAGGGCTGTGCCGAACTCCAACTCCCATGTTGCCCTGTGGGAGTCTGAGGCACCTCTGCATCTAGCGCTCCATGAAAGATAATGCCCTGTGTATTTTCTCTCTCCCAGTCCTTCAATTACATAGGCGTCTCTGCCAGATAAGGTCCCTGGCTGTGAACCACACATTATAAAAACAAAACATGGGAACACACTGACTCACATGTAAATTGACTAACAGGAATTGCCACAGCACACAACAAATAAAACTTTTGATTCTAAAGCAGATTCATGCACACTTTTGATCATGTCACTGTTAAGGCAGGTCTGTTTTACTTGTAACTGCCTTTGGCTACTACAGAAGTATGTAACATTGTGTCTAGGGTTGGTCTCTGCCTGGTGCCTAAAGCTGGGGGAATAAGACTTAGATCCCCCAAATGAATGTTGAGTTCAGACAATGGGTTGATGAATGAAAACAAGAAGCTTGGATTAATTTATGCATAACCATTTTAGTTTCTGCCAGTGCTGCTTTTGGCATGCAAATTCAGCTGGAATCACACCAGAATCTTAATTTATGCGTGCAACCCTCTCTAGCATTTACATAAACTTATCTAACTAATAATGTTTATCTCTCTTTTGATAATTACTAAAAGCACATACAAGTTCACAAACTGTTGCAAACAATCAATCAAACGATGAAATGCTGGTGTCTGGTCTGTCTCATCAGATTGTTGTGATATGCTCTGACATTATCATCTGACAAGATACAACAATACAGATTTAAATGGTAAGTAAACTGAAAGCTTCACAACCACCAGCTGTTCAGAAAAATATTGTTTATGAATTAAATAAATTGAAACAGCAACACCTCAAGTCTAATACTGAACAGCTGTGACATGAAAAAGCCTCACTAACACAGAACTAACAAACAGAATACACATACTACACAACTACTACAGAGGACTCTGGTGACACTAACAGTCTTGCAGCCAGGTTTTGGAAGGCATTGTGACGCCAACAAGCAATTGAAAAACTGATTTTCTACATACAGTATATATCTGTTCTTTATATAGCAGTACTCTGCACTTCTTTGAAACAGAATCGGCATACGTTTGCTTTTACCAGAAAGTGCACATGTTCTTTGTGGCTTTTTCAAATTTAGTATCATCAGGAAGTATTCAGTAGTAGGTGAAGATTAAGGTGCCAGCACTATTGTGAGCAGCCCTTTCAGATTACAGGGGTTACCTTTAAGGGAGCAAATGATACTGGACTTTTTTGTACCTTTTAGCTGTCTCACACTGTGTGGCCAGTGTGGCTTTTTAATTGCAGAGGTGCAATTAAACAAGAAAAAAGAAATCAGTCCTCATTTTAAAGCAGAGAATAAGAACTGCTAGCCTTCAAACCCCATTTCTAAACTGGAAAATTGAGTTGTATACCTATACACCGTAAGGGTTAACCAAGGACACTGCAGGGCCAATAGAGTTACCTGTATCATCTGTGAACAGTCTTGTAGTATCCGACTGAAAGACGATTTCACATCTTTCTATTATAAATGAAAATCTTGAGACGAGACTATGGCCAAGAGATTTTTTCAAGTCCCACAAGATGAGACTATTGCCAAGAGATTTTTTCAAATCCCACCCTCCTCTCAACCATTTTCAGCCACGCCCATGGTCCTCTCACCTCTTATTCATGTGAATGCTTTTGTCCGACACAGTTCCTGCTCTCTCAGCTCTTATACATTTTTACATTTTCCTTACTTTAAATTTCCAATAAAATAAGAATTATTATGTCCAAATGTTATTAAAGAATTTCATCCCGAAGGGTTATCAACAGAAGAAATGAGTACATGGACAATCCTAGCACTGAGAAACGATGAAGTCAAAGAAATTAACACGAAAATTGTCAATCGGTTACATGACAAATTGGTTAGATGCATATCAATAGACTATGCTGTCGAACAATTCTGATGTAAAATTTTAACAGGCGACAAGAAAGGTAATGCAGTACATCTTCCACGGATAACATTAGGCACCAAAGGAGATCTTGATATACCTTTCATATTAAAACGTTTACAGCTTCCTGTTAAAATAGCTTTTGCTATGACAATTAAAAAAATCACAGGGACAAACATTCAAAAAAGTCGGTTTATTAGAGAAAGAAGCGATATTCACTAACGGGTAGTTATATGTGACACAATGTAAGTCCAAACACGGAATCAAAATTCAATGCGATACTGACGAAAAGTTGATTTAAAGAATAGTTTTCAGTGAAGTTCACCATAAAAGTGTAAGTTTAAAAAGTATTTGCGTGTTAATTTCAAAGCCAAAACAGAATGAAAACGTATAAGGCAACCAATACCTCTAATACAACATGAAACATAATTTTCTTTCAATTTATTATGTTTTACTATTTTTTACTATGAATAATTACTCTCTGTAATGTAAAATAGTTAGTTCTATAATGCATATGAAACACTTCCCATGAAAATAACAATCTGTTTAAATTATACAGATGCTTCCCCATATGCGAGTAGCAGATCCGCAAAGTGGATAGCATGTAGCGCTTGCCCGGGGGTTGGTGAGCGAAGTGAGCAGGCGACAGAGCCTCCGTACTACAAAAATAAGCCATTTTGTAGATAAGAAAATACACTGAGCATAAATTGGAAACAATATTGCTTAGGAAGACAAAATTGTGGTTGTACTATGTATTTGCACAATATCTGGCCCTTAATGATACTAAACTGGAACAGCACTAAAAAAAACAGAAAACAATGCAAAAAAAACTAACAAGACAAATTTTGCAATTCTGAACAATCTAAACCTAAATGATTTGTTTTTAAACAAATGGTAAAATAGATGTAAACATTGATTCCTAAGGTGTTGTTTCTGACTTTCCAAAACACACTGTGTTTAAATCAAAGTATCCATATGTTCAATGTTATGGCTAACACAGAAGTTCATTGGATTGAACATGTGCTCCTATCTAAAACAAGATGCTGTAACTCATTTGCACAAGTCAAAATAAAATTGTTTGGGAAAATGTCATTTCAGCAGAATGAATATAATTTTAGATTTTCTCTTATTTTGTAGCAGATGTAGATGTACTTAAGACCATGATGGTGGCCAGGTAGCCTCTTTTTAAAGGAAGTGTGCTTGTAAGTAATCTATGTGGATATATTATGTTTTAGACAGCTTTTTAATGAAAAGTATGAGGCCTCTGAGGTTCTCTGAAAAATGGCCTTAATACTGCTAAATTAATGAAGTCTCTGTTAAAGTAATATTGTGTGCTTGTATGTAATGCTGAAAAGTGTAAAACACAAGTAATGTATTTAACAAGTCTAAATTGGCACTGTGAGTGTGTGTTGTGTGAGTTATATTCTCTATCCAGGGTGAGTTTGTACCTTGCACCTCATTCTAGGATATCAGGGAGGCTAAAAGACAGTTGGAGAGGAATATAGCAGATAAGGCAAAAGAAGACCCCAGGACATTCTTTCAGTATTTTAGTAGTAAAAGAACAGTTAAGGAGGAGGTCAAGTTCATCAGGAATAGTAAAGGGGAATTAAAAGATACAATTAAATAGCAGATTCCCTAAACTTACATTTTTCTGAGGTGTTTACAAGTGAGCAAGTGGATAACCTCCCAGAGGTAAACGCAACTACTAAGGAGGTACTGAGGGATTTGGAAATTGTAGAGGGAGAAGTGCTGCTCAGATTAAATATGATGAAATCAAACAAATCACCAGGCCCAGATAATATTTATCCTCATGTTCTTAAGGAGGCTAGTGAGTACATATATAAACCCTTGACACTTATTTTTAGAAAGTCACTGCGCACTGGAGAGATTCCGAAGGACTGGAAAATGGCAAATATCATCCCATTATATAAAAAGGGTGACAGGGCAGATCCAAGCAACTATAGGCCAGTAAGCTTAACATACATCACAGGAAAATTAATGGAAGGAATTATTAAGGATGAGATTGAGCAACACATGGCAAGGACAGGAGTTATTCTGAACAGTCAGCATGGGTTCAGAAGAGGGAGGTCGTGTTTTACTAACATGTTGGAATTCTATGAGGTTGCAACAAAAGCATACGATCAAAGTGGAGCTTATGATATTATTTATCTGGACTTTCAAAAAGCATTTGATAAGGTGCCACATGAGAGGTTGGGCATCAAGTTAAAAGAAGTGGGAGTTCAGGGTGATGTTTTTAGACGGGTGCAGAATTGGCTCAGACACAGGAAGCAGAGGGTGATGGTGCAAGGAACCTCATCAGAACTGGCCGATGTTAAGAGTGGTGTTCCACAGGGGTCAGTGCTAGGGCCGCTGCTATTTTTAATATACTGTATATAAATAAATTAGATAGGAATATAAGTAACAAGCTGTTTAAGTTTGCAGATGATACCAAGATACGTAGATTAGCAGATAATTTGGAATCCGTTATATCATTACAGAAGGACTTGGATAGCATATAGGCTTGGGCAGATTTGTGGCAGATGAAATTTAATGCCAGTAAATGTAAAGTATTACACATAGGA
>JANRMT010062804.1:8706704-8720154 GCA_026402145.1 Polypterus bichir lapradei
TGACTAATGGTTAAATGTGTTTGATGATCAGAAACATTTTGTGTGACAAACATGCAAAAGAATAAGAAATCAGGAAGGGGGCAAATAGTTTTTCACACCACTGTATATACTACTGAAATTGGAAAAAAATAAATACTCACTTAAAGGATCTGTGCAAAACTGTTTTAAAACTTGGCAGGATGTAATTAATAACATTTTCGAATAAGCATTTAATTTGAGGAGACAGATTCTCTTCCCCTTTTTTATTCTATTTATTTACTTACTTATCTTTTCTACTATTAAAATTTCACTCTGTTGGCCTAGCTCTCTTTCTCATGGGTGGGGGTTGACTGGACTTGAACTTAGTTTTGTAAAATTTGACTTGCTTGTATGGAATGCTGTTTGATTTTAATAAATTCAATAAAATGTTAAAAAAGAAACCTATTTGGTAAAAATTGATAAATATGAATATATTCACTAGACAGATGTCTCCAAAAATGTAATAATACATTTCAAAATAAAACTTTTTTTTTCAGCTGGGATATGAGTATTTACCTTCACTTACCAAAAAACATGTTTTGGAGATAGGATTCAATTTAACCAAAGCCTTAGTGTTGCCTCTGCTAACACCACACCCTTCCTGAGGCTTCTGTCTCACTGCCAGACTGGAATAAGACATTTGTAGCTTTTGTCCATCTGATGCTCCCACTTGATTTTCAGGGCTTTCAAAAGAGTTTCTCATCTAGCTGAGTAAACTTTTACCTTAATAAACTATAGGCTAAAATTGGTATAAGCTCTGTCTCTTGTCCCTCCTTTAATGGGGTGTTTGCCCTTAGCCCACCAATGCAGAGAGCACATAAAGGGAAGATCCAGGGGAGAATTACAGGCCACATTCTGGCACTGTAACTGTCAACCTAGAGAGCTGCAGCTTCCTAAAGTGGACTGGGAAACTAAGCCACTTGAATAGTTAGAATTTAAGATTTTCTGAGATCACCAAGATCTTTTGTTATAGTCCAAAGAAGAAAATTACGGAGAAATTTTTTGTTAGCACGGCTTATTTTGAAGAGAAGCTTCATATAAACAAAGTTGTTGTAAAGCGTTTTCAGAAAATATAGTTCCTTGTGTCCTTGAACTGGGTAAGAGAGTTAAAAATGCATATTTGATGGATGAAACATAAGAGGAAATGTCACATTTTAACATTACAAAGCTTGGCAACCATAACACTATCATCAGTTCATTTTTCAGGAAGGCTTTCATTCAGGTACTTCTGTATGTCATTGTGCTGTTGTCAGGAAACATGATTTTTTTCTATAAGATAAAACAAATACATGGGAGTTGTACAACTCTGTTGCCTGTCTTATATGAATATGTACATACCTGCCAGCTCTGTCTGACAACTGACCTCCAAATGTAAGGAAAGGCCCCAGGCAGTTCATCGTAAGAGGGCTGACACACTTAGGTGGGCAGATAAGATTACAACACATTAAAATATATCTTGGATTTCCCTATTCAATTCACAAAATCCATTTATTTAACTTAGAATGTTAAAAAAATGAAACTATTTCTTAGCAAGGCCTCTGAAGACTATAATTAACACGTTGTGAAATGTACACATTTATGACAAGCTTGAACTGAAAATTTCATTCTTGGCAATTTCTTGGGAATGTCTGTCAACACTCAGATGAGCTTTTTTTAACTTGAACCAAATAACCAGCACTTTTAAGCAGTTTTTTTTTTCTGCATTAGAGATATTACAAAGAACAACCAGTACATTACCCAAAGCATACAGTCTACAACATGATTTGAAAATACAGCAGATTGTCTTTTATATTAAATCTTGGATCTGACCTAGTCAAGATTTTGAGAACCATAAAAACTTAAGTTCCAAAAACATACACAATGTTACAGCAACCAATGCCATCCTCCCTAGGGCACCAGTAGAATGGGCACAGGGAAGAAAAAATCTCACAGACAGTCACCAAGAGAGTATTACTTCTACCAGTGTGGCAACAGCTGAGAGGTAGTTGTTTGCTTTTCTGTTTGAGCTCCATGTCCCAGAAGGCAGTGTTAAAAGAGAAAAGAAGAGACATGTGAAGGATGCTAAGACAGATGCAACTCAGCAGTGGAAATGAGTGCCTGGCCCTCTGAATAATCAGAGGGACTATAAAGTTAGTTAGGAAATAATAAAGATAGGAATACCTGCAGGCCACAAAATGGAAGACAGGAGGCTGTGCTGTTCCTCAGTTGGAACACGCACCTGGTGAGCTACTGGGAAGTCCTGGCTCTTTAAGGGCAACTGAAACACTTATTACTAGAAGATATTCTCTCCTAAGACTGGCTGTAAGTGATCCCAGGATGGGATTTTAAGATTCCGGAAAGCCAGGGTGTATTGAGAGTATACTCTCTATATAGAGGGAAAAATGATAAAGGGTATTGCTGTGCTAAAAAGAAGGTAGGAGCAATACTGCTTCTGCTGCCCTCTCCCCCACTCTATCTCTGTCTTCCTTTCTATGTATCTTATATATAAATGTCTACGTGTGGAAGTGTATGTGTCTGTCCAGCCCGGAAGTGAGAGGTGGAGTTGGGGTAAGGGCTTCACCTCCGAGGAAACAGAAAACTTGCTTAGCCGCTAATAACACAAGCGAAGCCAGCACGTCAGCAAAACGAAACCTCAGAAGAAAGACAAAGTCAATTAGCCGCTAACATATCTCTTTTACTTTTTCTCTCACCTCTAATGCACAAGAGAGGCGAGCATATTGGTAAAACAGATCCTCCTAGGACAGAGATGCCCAGAGTGGTTCCTTTCAATTACCTGACATGTCTACATTTCAATTTTCTTTCTGACAATTTCAATAGTTATATATACCCTCCCTGACAAACACACAGATATACACTGATCAGAGACAACATTAAAATCACTCACAGGTGAAGTGAATAACATTGATTATTTCGTTACAATAGCATCCGTCAACGGCTGGGATACATTAGGCAGCAAGTGAACAGTCAGTTGTTGAATGTGATGTGTTGAGAGAAGAAAAAATAGGATAGGCGTAAGGAGTGATTTTGACAAGGGCCAAATTGAGATGGCTAGAAGACTGGGTCAGAGGATTTCCAAATCTCCCTTTCTTGTGGGGTGTTCTCAGTATGCAGTGGTTAGTACCTTCCAGAGATAGTCCAAATAAGGACAACCAGTAAACTGGTGACAGGATCATCAGTACACAAGGCTCATTAAAGCATGTGGGGTGTGAAGGCTAGCTTGTCTGGTCCAATGGCAGTGTAATGCTCTGGGTAATGTTCTGCTGGGAAACCATGGTTCCTGGCATTCATGGAGATGTTACTGAGACACACATAACTTACCTAAAGATTGTTGCAGAACTTGTACACCTCTTCATGGTAACAGTATTTCTTGATGGCAGTGACCTCTTTGAGCAGGATAATGCACCATGCCACACTGTACAAGTTGTTCAGGAATGGCTTCAGGAACATGACAAAGACTTCAGGGTGTTGACTTGGCCTCCAAATTCCTTAGATTGCAATCTAATCAAACATCTTTGGGATGCGCTGAAAAAACAACTCTGATATATGGAGGCCCAACCTTACAACTTACAGGAACCTAGAGGATCTACTGCTAATGTCTTGGTGTCAGATATTATAGGACACCCTCAGAGGTCTTGTTTAGTCCATGTCTTAAAAAGTCAGAGATGTTTTTTCAGACAATGGAAATATAGGACAATGTAAGTGAATGAAGTCAGAGAGAAAAAAGATTTGAATGAAAAAAGGTATTGATGTCTAGTCAAGGGGCTAAGCAAACTCATAGTCTTAACAAAAACAAAGGCAAAACCTTTTTATGCTCACTATAACATTTTGAATCCAACAGAGTTGGACAGTGAAAGCTCCTAAGAGATCAGCTTTGAAACCATCTCATCAATGACGCAATTCAGGGTGACTTCTAGTGATACGCCCTTAGCAACTCCTGGCCGACTCATACAATGGTGACGGCCATGAAAAACACGATGGCATCACTCTAAATAATAAAAAATAAAGGCAGCAATTTTTCTAACTTCTTAAAATAACTTTCAAAAATCAAACAATGTTTACCCATATGTAAAACATAGTTTGACATTTTAAACAAATTCAAGCAAAAATGTATCACATTTAAAAAATCAAAGAGAAACCAATTCATGACAGTAAGAAAACAATTGCATGCACAGGGAGAAACTTTAAACATTCAATGACCAACCATGGGGATCAAACCCAGGAGGTGATATTTGTGGCAGCAATGTTAACCACTGCAAGACCATGCTGCTAATTTGGTAGCAGAGTGCCATCACTGAATTATGCTGAATAATGTAAAGATCCATTGGTTGTTTAATATTAACTTCAAAGATCTGTAAGCTACATTTTTCTTTTTTACCAGACAAATAATGCATGCTTTTTATCTTATATTGGATGTTAAAGAGCAGTAATCCAAAAGCATTTTCCCTACCAAAAAGTGTTTGATTTTGTTTAATACAAGCAGATCTCACATAGTAACTGAGTAGGTGAAATATGTATATCTTTTAAGCACACACATTTTCTAATATTTATTTTTAATACTATAAAGTTGATCAAAAGGCATTGGCAAGTTAAGTATTGACTTTACAGTCAGTGATTGTCAGAATAAGGTTTTTGGCACCAATTTCTAACAATAATGGAAAATATTATGGAATGCCAAAAAAGTGTCAAAAGCTAAACTAATGCTAATGTGGAAAAATGGAGCATAGAGTTTTAATTGTATTGCAGATGCACTTGCCAGGTATTGCGTGTAACTCACATGCAGGGCTCACAAAAATGTAACCAAGTATGGCAAGGCAAACTGATGCATCATTTGCAGCCTTTTTCAACAGTTTGCCCTAAAAAGTGTGATATTCCTATGCTGATTTAATGTAACAAATAGATTTAAGGATTTTTAATCCTCTTACAATCTGTGTCATTTTTTTACTTTCAGGCATTCTGTAGCTGCGAGGTCATAGGTTGTTGTTTGTCTATGGGTATACTCTGTATCGCCTCTCTTTTTTTACTTACCTCGCCAACCATTTTCATAAATTCACTGACAGTGAGGTCCGAGTTGGTATTGATGCCAACACTGCTACTGTATTAGTCCACTGTTAGAACAAGTCCTCTCTTTCACTGGCAAATTCATGCTTCTACATTTTCTCTGTGTAAATGTACTGCAGACTTTAACTTGATCAGTATTTTCCTGTTACTGCACCCTTCAGCTGCAGAATTCCCATTTTATAAGTGTTGTTCATTCTTGTCACACCCTGCATTGTTTATATTTTGTGCTCCCTTATTAGTTTCATCTGCTTTGTCCAATTACTAGATTTTTCCTCTTTCGGTTTCACCATTCTCTTTTTTAATCCCATATTCTGAAGGGAAAATTCCGGACCCTGCTACTAGCCTCGGTAGTTATATTGAGGTTGAAGAGATGAGTCTCTCAGTGCATCAGTAAGAATTATGGAGAAATCATCAGCATTGTGAGTACTGTTCTGTTTGGTTCTTTTTTTGTTTATATAAATAAATTATTTATAGATTTGTTCATATGCCATTGTCTTCTGGTGCCAGAGGTTTATGGTTTTCCTCTGTTTTGAAGGGCATTTTTTATGTATTTTGAGCATTTAGAGTGTCTTCAAACTTTTAAAGTCTGACTCCCAATTTGGGCCTGTGCAAAAATGTCACAGTGACTGGCTTTTGTCTCACTGGTTAAGAGATAATAGCCAATATCCTTGCACATTATCTACAGAGAATCACGGGTAAATTAACCTACCTTAATCATTATGGCTTCATATGTTTGCAGTTAGTCTAGTACAACATGCAAAGCATACATCTTACACATCATTGGTAATGCTTCATCCCTTGTAAGTCCAACTGTTCACTTTTCCATTGATATGAAGAAGATTTTTTATTGTTTAAACTGACCTTTCTTTCCATAGGTTGTGGACAAAAACAGTTCTGTTATAGATTTTGTCCTTTTTGTTAAAGACTCTACACTCCTCTTGATGGCCATTCTGTCAGAAAGTATGTTATCTCCATGAAAACATGAGATTAAAAATTTCTCTCAGCCATTACTATAAACCACATGGGGCAAATGACATTTAAAAATATATACTTTTTGTGTGAAGTATTCTCTTAAGCATACTATTTAAGAACTTTGAGCATGGGAAAGGAGCTATATAAATAAAATGTATTATTATTATTATTATTTATGGAAACAAAATTCTCACAAACCACCAACAACTGACTGAAAGATATCTTTCTCCACAATGGAGAGACCCTCTTATTCAGGTTTAGCCCTGCAGTTACATCTACACTTTAGTTATACATTCTGGTTTCCTACAGTATTTTAGTGGAATAGACGGGGTGGAAAATTATTTAATTGGATGGACAGTGAAATGGTCTGTTTGTATTGTATGTTGAAAGATTGTTATTGCAGCCTTTGTTTTGCTGTGGCTTCTCTACAGCCCAGATGAATGGATTCCTTAATATCATATTATTTTACTTTCTTATATGTAATTTTCTAAACAATCATAATAATATACATGGCTATTATAGAAAATTACTCCATGCTGTAATTAAAGTGTCACCCATGCATCATTATGTTGAAAAATCTTTAAATAGGATCAGACAGAAATTTTATTTAGTCATGTAATGCAGTGACCTTGAAAACTGGAAAAATACAAAAATTAATAAAATAAATGCAGACTTGAAATCACATACTACATACAAATAACCCTGCATAATTGTACTGAAAATGTATTTTTTAAAATTTGACTGCAAAATGTATTGCTCTTTAGCAAATTATTCTGTACATGGTGAACTAGAATGTTTTTTCCTAAGGATTTACATTTGTATTTTTTTCTGTTCTTTTTCCAAATAAGAAAAATGTTATTGACATTTTTGACATTCACTTTTGTGAATGTAGCTAATGACTTATATGGTCACCTTTTAACCTAAACAATAGACCAAATTCTATAATCAGATCAAAATCTCAGCAGATTAGACCATCCGTCCACAATAAGCCTCATCTCATGAATCCTGAGCTTATTGGCAGTAAGAGAGAGTTAACTCTTGTCTGGCTTGGGTCACACAGTTGCACAGATTCATTCAGGGTTTTCAAGAAACATAAACTTCATTCATATACAGCATAATAAAGCAGAGGATGTCTGGGGGAGAAGATAGACAATGCAAAAAGACAAAAGGACAGCTGCTGTACAGACTTTTAAATGTTCAAAGCACTGCACGAGAAACAGATCAAGCTGGACAACAGCAGCAGCAGCAAGCCTGCAGCTAATCCAGCAAAGAGAAGGTAAAAAACTGTATTTATTTCCCATTGTATCACCGTTTAAGAGGGGGTATCAGAGGAGCGACAGTGTCTTCTAGGGGTGCGTTCAGCCCCCCTCTTCACACCCCCTCCCTCAGTTTTAATCACATCTTCTTGAATTAAGTGACTCTCCCCAAAACAGGTTCAGACAGGCGTGATAGGACATCTGCATTAATATGCGCAGAGCCGGGTCGATGACTGACAGTAAAACTATACGGTTGCATGCTCAAGCTCCATCTCGTGAGACAGGAGTTTGTATCTTTCTGACAGTATAGTCATTGAAGAGGGGCGTGATCAGTCACCAATGTAAAATTACGACCCCATAAATAATAATGGAGTGCACCCACAGCCCATTTAATGGCCAAACATTCTTTCTCAATTGTCGAATAACTGAATTCCTAAGGAAGCAGTTTTCTGCTTAAAAATGTGATAGGGTGCTCTTCACCACCAAAAACCTGAGACAGGACAGAGCCTAAACCAAACGCACTAGCGTCCGTCTGTAGAACAAAATCCTTAGAGAACTCGGGATTCCACAAAACTGGGTAAAAAGACAAAACAGTTTTCAAATCACAAAAGGAATGTTCACAATCATCCGTCCAGATAACAGGGTGGTTCTTTCTGTCTCTTGTAAGATCAGAAAGATGAGCAGCTCTATTTGCAAAATCAGGGATGAATCTCCTATAATAACCAGCAAGCCCCAAAAATGCACAAACCTGTTTCTGCGTCTTTTGATGTCGGTAAGCAAGCCAGGAAGTTTTACGTCAAATAACGTATTGCTTCAAGAAATCATAATCACCAAGCTTATCGAGAGGGACATTTCTCAACTCAAGCGGAACATTCTCATCGTCCTGAGGATCCATCTGTGCAACCACTTCTGGTACCACTTGTCAGGCTTGGGTCACACAGTTGCACAGATTTATTCAGGGTTTTCAAGAAACATAAACTTTATTTGTATACAGCATAATAAAGCAGAGGATGTCTGGGGGAGAAGAGAGACAAGGCAAAAAGACAAAAGGACAGCTGCTGTACAGGCTTTTAAATGTTTGAAGCACCGCGCTAGAAGCAAATCACGTGGTACAGCAGCAGCAGTAAGCCCACAGCTAATTGAGTAAAGAGGAGGTAAAAAACTGTATTTGTTTCTCATTGTATCATCATTTAAGAGGGGGTTTCAGAGGAGCGACTGCATCTTTTAGGGGTGCCTTTAGCCCCCCTCTTCACACTATGTAACAGAGTACAAGCAGATTACATGACAGAGTAAGTCATATATGTATGGTAGGTTGTCACCTTCCATGCTCATCTAAGGTATGTGGTACCATCCCAGGATGAGAGGGAATGCTGATGCTAACAATGTCTACTTTTTCCCTCACAGCTTTCAGAAACTACCCCTTGAGGGTAAGGAAGCGAAGGAAGCCCTGTCCTTTCTAGTCCACCCAGTATAAAAGAGGGACATTCCAAAAAAGTGCCATTTTATTTAGGACCTGACCATGATAGCAAATGCTAAAAAGAAAGAGAAAAAGTTCAATCCGAAGAGAGTACTAATTCAAGGTTATTGTCCCTAACAAAGAGCACCTACGAGCACGTATTTTTGTTATGTTTTTCTCATTTTTCTTGAAATTAAATGGGGTTTTGCACGATTGCCACCCCATGTTTTTGGCTTTTGCCCTGCCTCGTCATTCGCCCTGCTGCAATGGATTGTATACAAAACCAGCACAGGCACTGCCCTGTTATTTCCTCACGGCTTGATTACTGTAATGCTCTCTTTACAGGTTTGAGCAAGTCCTCTCTCTCACGCCTTCAGTTAGTTCATGCAGCTGCAGCTGCCAGGCCCCTAGCTCATGCTAGCTGGAATGATCATATCACTCCCATTCTGTACACACTGCACTGGCTCCCAGTGTTTTATAGAATTTATTTTAAAGTTTTGGTACTTACTTTCAAAGCTTTGCATGGACAAGCTCCTGAATACCTAACCAGCCTGCTCCAACGCCATACAACTTGCCGGACTCTAAGATCTGGGCAACAGGGCCTTCTCGTTGTTCCACGCATGGCTAAAAACCTGTGGGGATCGTGCCTTTTAGTCTGTGGCACCAAGACTATGGAACAGCCTGTCTTGTGGTCTGTGTGGAGTCGAGTCTGTTGATTCTTTTAAAAAACAACTAAAAAAATTTCTTTTTAAACAAGCTTTTAATCAGTGCTGAATAGTTCCAGTTTGTTTATTTATTGTTTTAATTGGTTTTGTTTATGTTTGTGTTTTAACTGTTTGTATTTGTTCTGTATTTGCTGTTCATCGTTCTGTGACCTTTTGTCTGTGAAGGTCACTATATAAATAAACTACTACTACTACTACATATTACACTCAGCTTGACCAGTGCTAAATAAGCATAGTCAATTAATAAAACATGCCTTTAGAATGTGGGAGAAAGCTGATATAGACATAATCACAAATTGAAACATTCTCATAAAAAGTAACTTAGTTGGGAATTGACAGAAAGCTAGAACTATATTAATCCCCAGGGGGAAATTTTGTTTTTTACAGAATCTCAATAAAAATTAGAAAATAAATAAGACTATTATGACAAACAACAAATCACTCACAAACACACACCTGAATAACTAAAAAGAGGGAAAAGACAGTCAATTACCAATTCCTTGCTGATGTTATGTTGCAGACAATTCTTTCTGCACCAAGAAACAAAGTTCTTCACCTGACTCCTATAGTCTGTCTCATCCTCCTTATCAATACACCCCATAAGTGCAGAATCATTAGAGTGAGTGACATGAGCTGGTGTTATACTTATAGTCAGAGGTGTACTGAGTTAAGAGAAAAGAAGAAAAGGAGACAGGTCGTTACTTGTGGTGTTCCAGTGTTGCTCACACCTAGCTCAGAGACACAGTTCTTGAGTCTCACAAACTGTGGTCTGTCCTTTATCCAGGAGACCATAGTCTTATCCACATATGCATTTTTGAGCTTTCCCCTAAACAGAGATGGCTGTATGGTATTGAAGGCACTGCAGAGATCAAACAACATAATCCTCCTGCCAGCTTTGTCCAGGTGAGAGCAACTCTTGTGGAGAAAATAATCACATCTTCCTCAGCAATCTTTGATCCCAGGTTCACAGAGCTGTGAAACAGTAGTACTAATCCTAAATCATTTAGTATGGTCAGGCTACAACAGACATTGATTTTAGTAACTATGGATTGGGAAATACAGTTTTGACTTCCCAGTGATTTCCACTGCAGCTTATTACTTTTAACAAATCAAACAAATGTACAAACATAAATTTGACATTTCTGTGTTTTAAAATAATTCAGCAATCAATAGTTGTTTGGATAAAAAGAGTATATTCAATATTAGTAGAAAATACATCTATATTCATATAGGACAGCAATATACATTGGAAATCATAAGTATAGGTTCAAAAGTTTAACAATTATTTGTTATGGCAGTTTAACTCAGTTTAATGGAAAGATTTCAGTTATACTACCATTTTGTGGATTTTTGTGTCATGAGTCAAATGTTATGAGATACTGCAATTTTAAACTCTCTCACTGAAATCAATAATTGGAATGTTGTTTACAAACATTTTGTAAGACTGAGCATGCTGTGCAATGAGGCGCCCTTTGCAAATACAAAGCATGTGCAGTTCCTACACAGCATATTCTGAATAATACTACTTTTCTAAAGAAAGAAAGAGTTTATCAAGCAGTAACTTTAAATGAAGTGTCAGCTGTGTGATGGGTGCTGGTATGTACAGTATATCCTGTATTTGTTTAGTTATGGCCAAACATCAGTGTAAATTTAGGGTATCATTACTCTGGAAATGCTAGTGTACTCAATGGGCCCATAAAATGGTTTAGAAAATGTGAATTTGGTGCCATTCTTTCACACATTACAGGCTATTTGCTTTACTCAAATAAGAGTCTCAGTTATGTTTCCATGGCAAAACATTCTGGTAAAATAAATAAGTAAATAAAAATATTAATCAGCGCTATTTCTCTAAGTCTAGGAAGGGAGCCTATAGTGAGTGCTAAAGGCACCTATCAGAACAAATAAAGAAATGAGACTATAAATGAATTGTCATCAACAAGTGTTTGGTGGTTAAGAAGCAATTCAGTGGGTGTCTTTGAATCCTCCCATGGGAAAAGAGTAGACCCATGACTAATAGAAATTAAATGTTTCTGTCTTTTTTTAAGTTGAATTAACTTTCACCTGTTTTTCCATACTGAAATAACAATTTTCTAAAAACCATTCAAGGAATTTTACAAATGTCACAATGGGAAATTAATATTGTCTAATACATCAGTTACAAGAGCTGAAATGAAAGTCAGGTTAGATACTGTAGATAGATAGATAGATAGATAGATAGATAGATAGATAGATAGATAGATAGATAGATAGATAGATAGATAGATAGATAGATAGATGAATCTGAAAAAGAAATCAACCAAACAGCAACATAGCATCATGAGTGAAAGTGATCATGAGAATATATCTGTAAATGTTGAACTTTCAATGTCGAAGGTGTAAACACATTTGTATTCTAGCTTTGTTGGGAGCTGCATGAACGCAGTTCATTGAGAAAGTCGCTATATAAAGCAGTTTATGACAATATAATAGGAATCACACAGTTCTGTATTAGAAATCTAGAGGTGTCACTTACACATTGTTTGCCATTTTGAAGACACCTTGTTTATAGCATTATTAGACATAGCATTCTGCTGATGGTTGAAGACTCCAAATCCTAGTGCCAGATGGGGCAAAGAAGTCAAGACCAAAAAAATCTTAAATTTTAATTTATTTAATTTATTAATATTAAGCAAATTATAGAATAGATGTCTGTTGGTTCAAATTTGGAATGTAAAATATGCAATACTTCATCTTAAATTATTTCTGACATACTATTTGTAGTAATATTCAATATGTAGTAATTTACACTTTGTCTCTTTTCAATGCTTTGAATGTTGTTTATAATTAAAGTTCAAGTAGCCTTAACTGAGGAATTTGCAGAAATATCACAGTGAAACATTTTCACTCAATGTACTCCACAGGCACGCTAATGATGTGGACACTGCCAGCTGCAGTGCCCCTGGTGACTGGCTTATGTTCTTAAGTCTGAGAGATAATGTCAGCACACAACATAAGATACAAGCCTCTTGCAGTCAGAAATATAGTCTCTGTGTCTTATAGTGTGTTCTACACCACAGTTAAAATTGCAAAAGACTTTGATGGCCTAACACACCTTTGCTTATCCTCCCTAGAAACCCTGTCAAAGCTGGGTTTTTTTTCACTATATATCTTCCTCACTCAGCATCACATACACCAGTCACTATATTAGGTACACCTACAGGGCAGAGTGTTTCTACCTTATTTGAAACCAAATGAATCCATGAGCCAAGGACTCAGTAAGTTTTTAAAAGCTTGGAATGTGAATGCTGGTTGTCCAAAAGTTGCTGATTAGCTGACAGCGAACCAATTCTCTGAACAACTTGCATAATTGTGGTCTAAGGATGGTCATCTAGATAAAGCTTTCATGAGGTGTAAACACTAGATGGGGGCTCTTGTAGCATCTGTGTTCCAGAATGACACAAAGAAAGTCAAAATAATGTAAAAATAAATATGAGAGAGAGATTAACAAAGAAAGCATACAATGGACAAAAATAACAATGATAAAGCAATTGCTTTGATCCATATGGGGCTCTCTGGGCAGGTTTGAACCCCTGTGGTTTTCCTACTTGCACACAACAAAGTACATTAATAAATGTTTTTACTTCCAACCTCCAGATTCTCCTTCTCTTTCTGTCTCATAGCCACTGTTCCCCCAGTCAGCTAATCTTTTATCCCTTTGAATCTAACCTCCTACTTGCTAGGCTTTTGGCCAAGTGATGGCTTTGAATTCCACATATATCATACTTCCAAGCAATTTCTATGATCACGTCTAGATCAGGAACAACCATTGAAAAAACTGAGGCCTCCCCCCAAGATGTCCTTCAGCCCCAAGTATTCCGCAAGCCTCTGGCTTTCATTTATAGTACCAGGCAATAACTGCTTCCAGGGCATTTTCCCCATTTATAAGCATAAACACACTGGCAGTGTCCTTCCATCTGCACTACCTT
>JANRMT010062804.1:8723280-8742182 GCA_026402145.1 Polypterus bichir lapradei
ATTGTCCCTCCAAATCCGCCATCTTTGTCTTTTGTTTACCTCATGCAGTACCTTTTTGTTTTGAGAGAAAAGGCCTGTTTTTTGCTTTGTATTAGTATACGGGGCCACAAACCCCAAACCTTGCTAAGAGATTGTCTTCATTATTTCACACCTCCAAGAAAACATCAAGTTGAGTTTTGAAAGTCACTAACATCTTACTGTCTACCACACTACTTGGTTGCTTATTCCAAGTGTCTATCGTTCTTTGTGTAAAGAAAAACTTCCTAATGTTTGTGCGAAATATACCCTTAACAAGTTTCCAACTGTGTCCCCGTGTTCTTGATGAACTCATTTTAAAATACAAGTCTCGATCCACTGTAGTAATTCCCTTCATAATTTTAAACACTTCAATTCTGTCACCTCTTAATCTTCTTTTGCTTAAACTGTAAAGGCTCAGCTCTTTTAATCTTTCCTCATAATTCAACCCCTGTAGCCCTGGAATCAGCCTAGTCACTCTTCTCTGGACCTTTTCTAGCACTGCTATGTCCTTTTTGTAGCCTGGAGACCAAAACTGCAACAGTACTCAAGATGAGGCCTCACCAGTGCATTATAAAGGTTGAGCATAACCTTCTTGGACTTGTATTCCACACATCGTGCTATATTTCCTAACATTCTGTTAGCCTTCTTAATGGCTTCTGAACACTGTCGGGAAGTTGATAATGTAGTGTCCACTATGACTTCTAAATCCTTCTCATAAGGTGTACTCTCAATTTTCCGACCGCCTATTGTGTATTCAAACCCAACATTTTTACTTCCTATGTGTAATACTTTACATTTACTGACATTAAATTTCATCTGCCACAAATCTGTCCAAGCCTGTATGCTATCCAAGTCCTTCTGTAATGATATAACGGATTCCAAATTATCTGCTAATCCACCTTTCTTGGTATCATCTGCAAACTTAACCAGCTTGTTACTTATATTCCTATCTAAATCATTTATATATATATATTAAAAATAGCAGTGGCCCTAGCACTGACCCCTGTGGAACACCACTTTTAACATCGTCCAGTTCTGATGAGGTTCCTCGCACCATCACCCTCTGCTTCCTGTGTCTGACCCAATTCTGCACCCATCTAAAAACATCACCCTGAACTCCCACTTCTTTTAACTTGATGCCCAACCTCTCATGTGGCACCTTATCAAATGCTTTCTGAAAGTCCAGATAAATAATATCCTAAGCTCTACATAGAATTCCAGCATGTTAGTAAAACACGACCTCCCTCTTCTAAACCCATGCTGACTGTTCAGAATAACTCCTGTCCTTGCCATGTGTTGCTCAATTTTATCCTTAATAATTCCTTCCATTAATTTTCCTGTGATGCATGTTAAGCTTACTGGCCTATAGTTGCTTGGATCTGCCCTGTCACCCTTTTTATATAATGGGATGATATTTGCCATTTTCCAGTCCTTCGGAATCTCTCCAGTGCGCAGTGACTTCCTAAAAATGTGTGTTAAGGGTTTATATATGTACTCACTGGCCCCCTTAAGAACACGAGGATAAATATTATCTGGTCCTGGTGATTTGTTTGATTTCATCTTATTTAATCTGAGCAGCACTTCTCCCTCTACAATTTCCAAATCCCTCAGTACCTCCTTAGTAGTCACGTTTACCTCTGGAAGGTTGTCCACTTGCTCACTTGCTCACAGAAAAATGTAAGTTTAGGTCATCTGCTATTTCACTGTCTGTATCTTTTAATTCCCCTTTACTATTCCTGATGAACTTGACCTCCTCCTTAACTGTTCTTTTACTACTAAAATACTGAAAGAATCTCTTGGGGTCTTCTTTCGCCTTATCTGCTATATTCCTCTCCAACTGTCTTTTAGCCTCCCTGATGTCCTTCTTAATGGTTGCCCTCATGTTCTCATACGCTCTACAATTCACTTTGCAGTCATTAGTCTTATATGCCTTATACAGCAGTTTTTTCCTTTGCAACTTCTTTTTTAAATCTTTATTAATCCACCATGGAGTTTTTTTTAGTTTCCTATTAATTCTAAATTTAGGTATGTATCTGTCCTGCATTACATGTAAAACTCAAACGTTTGACATTTGATACTTCACTCACTATGGCTCTGCTATTATTCTGCACTAGTTGTGTTAGCCTTCATTGCCAACAGTCTTCTTCCAGTCACAGAACCATCATTAATTGGGTATTTTTTAGAAAGTCTTTTTGTCATATTGAACATGAATGCCAAGCAGAGTAGTTTTTATTCTGGCATTTCAGGCACATAAAGTTATCTTTCATTTAAAGCTGCTTCAACCTTTAGGTCTATACTTTTGTGATGCTCCATGCCTATCAAATCCCAGCACAACTTCAAACGCTGGGCATCTCATTTTCTGAGGTCAAGACCAGGGGCCTCATGCATAACGCCGTGTATAGAATTCACACTAAAACATGGTGTAAGGACAAAAGCGGAAATGTGCATACACACAAAAAATGCATAAATCTGTGCGTTCGCCAACTTCCACGTTCTTCCATTCCATAAATCCCAGTCAACGTGAAAAGTAATGCACGTGCCTGCCGCCACTCCCCAAACTCCTCCCAGAATTATGCCTCTTTGAATATGCAAATCAATATAAATAGCCCTTAAGCTCAGCGTTCTGTGAAAAGGCAATGGCAAAAGCACAGGGGGAAAAAGAAGAATTTCAGCGGATACCAAGTGGAGGCAAGGAAAAACATACTATTTGTTGGTTAAAACAGTGGTATAAACAACAAAAGGAAGTTGATTGAGTGACATAGAGTGTCGGAGAAACTTGAAAGCTCAAGTTCATAAAGTTGCAAAGTGCCCGAAATAAAAAAGTTGTCAGATATCAAAGTCGCCGTGAAAAGGGCGAGTCGTAGCCCACCACCTGAGTGTCATATGAAAGCTTATTAGGGTACAGAGAAAAAAAATAGGAACACAGTGGGAAAAAAAGCATGAAATGTCAACTTTACTCTCGAAATTTCCACTTTAATCATGTAGTTTATTTTGTCATTAAAGTAGAATATCATAAACTTCATCATAAAATTGTTTAATTTACTAGTTTCTCAAATCCCATTGTAACTAAAGTAGCATGTTAAATGCTTTGTATTGTAATGTGCTCTATGTGCACGTGCTTCTTAAACAGGTTTTCTCTTTCTCCGACAGGACACAGAATCCATTACATTCATAATATAGCTCTCTGAATAATTAAAATACTGAGGTGTATACGTGATATTTTCATAATGATAGGAGTTAAAACATGTTATTAAACATGGGAAAACGGTGGCGCAGTGATTGTTCATGTCTCATGCAAGATGCTTTGCTGTGCCGTGTGCGACCTTCGATGAAATAATTTATTGCAGCAGTACTGTCTCTTTTAAATGTACTAATCCCCAATTCCTGTCCTTCTTTTCTTTCTCCAAGTAACCAATCGCCACACAATCATCTCTGTAATAGACGTTAAACCATCTGTAAGCTTAGAACGCCAATTCTTCAAAACTTTTAAGGATCATTCAAAATATCTTCCTAGTACACTGTGTCCTCACATGTTTAATTATTAACAATTTAGATTATTTAAATGAAGTTAAAGTTTTATCTGTATAATATAATAAACATATTTTGCTGCATTTCATCTTAAAAATGATATTGTCATCATATGTAAATATGCGCTTTATAAAGTTGCTCAGGTTGTGCAATATTCGAAGTGTAGTGCAAGTTTACAGTGAGGTGATTGTACTAATAAGTACAAACAGTTCTACAAGGAGCACTTGATGGACTGATTGAGTGCATTTATAGTTCTTGGGATGAAACTGTTTCTGAACTGCAAGGTCCGTACAGGAAAGGCTCTGAAGTGTTTGCCATGTGAGAGCAGTTCAAATAGGCAGCATGGCTGAGGCAGCGTGTGCTTGATGCTGTATACCGATAATTCTCTTTCCGATGAGCTGTTGTTGATCAGTGATTCCACACTCAGAAACAGTGATATAAATACTCCGATTGGTGCAGTGAGAGTATTATGGAAAAATATGATTCGCTGTGGCAACCCTTAACTGGAGCAGCTGAAAGAAGAAGAAGAAGGTGCAGTGATAGTAACAATGCTAAAACAGCTATGGTATTTAGAATAGTTTGACCATTCTGTGGACCATTATATTGTTACAGGTTCATTATAATCAGATGCATTAAACTAATAAAAAATATGCGGTTAATTTCAGTGTATTTATAAAGCCGCATCAGCGATGTGGATCTAAAAAAGAAAGGGAAACCACACTGGAACAGTAGCACTGCTTTGACGCTAGCGTGAAAATAACGATTTGAGCATGGAAATGGGTTTACGCAACATTTTTGTGCGTACACACCGTTTATACATGAGGCCTCAGTAGTGGAGTATAACAACACATGCACAAAAAAAATGAAGTAAACAAAATAAAGTACTTCTTCATTTACTGAACTGTATATAAATGAACAAAAAACTCAAAAAGCATTTATGTTTCATCAAACAATCCAAAGAAAATTCACAGGACAGATGACACCATTAATTACAAAACAAAAAAAATATTTACAAAAATTACACAGCTCATTTCTTCTTTGCCTTTCCAAAACAAATTCAAGAAAAGAAAAATTCCTGAATTTTTTAAAACAAATTATTCCTTGGGTAAAACAGCACTTTACCCCACTTCCTCACTCTAGAGCAGTGCTTTCAATACTTACATTCCTTTACCTTGTCACAAAACAACTCCAGACAATTGCAAATATTTGGGGCAGCCACCCGTATATTATGTCCTGGCTGCAAAAAGGTTGAAATAAAGCATAGCTGTTCACAAGACTGAGTTCAAAACAGAACTGACTATGTGGAGGTAAGACAACGGTTTTAAAGGCTCGTGGAGGAAATTATGTAATTTATACCAGAACCGGAAGTGACGTCTTCGGGACCAGAAGTGACATCATTATAAGCACTGTCACAAGCTGCTGGGGGCCAGCTCCAGCCGGGACGCCTGGAAGGACCGGGAGGTGGCATGTACATCCTCCAGGCCACGAGGGGGCAACCGCCCTAGATCGGGAGAGGACCACAGGCGAGGAGCAAGGAGGCTCAAGCCCATTGGGTCCCGTGGCCACCGCCAGGGGGCACCAAGAGTCTCAGTGGGCCCGGGAAACATCTACTTCCACCACACCCGGGAAAATGGAGGATGATCCTTCCAGGGACGCCCAGAGTGCTTCCAAGTGCTCTCCTGACACTTCAACCACACCAGGAAGTGTCGTCAGACAGAGCACCTGGAGCTCATCTGGGTGGGAATAAAAAGGGCTGTCTCCCTACAGTATGGGAGCTAGAGTCGGGAGTGGGAGCAGGACGAGGCTCCCGTGGAGAGAGGAAAGACAGCCCATGGACATTTAAAGAGAAGCCTGGAGTAGGGGTGATTGGTGCTGGAAGCACAGTGTGCTGAGCAGGACTGTGTTATTTGGAGAAAATAAACGTGTGCTTTTATAAAGATGTGGTCTCAATTTGATGGTGTCCGGGCATGTCTCACAGCACCAAGACCTGAAGTGACGTCATCAGAGGCACTAGAACCGGAAGTGACATCGTCACCAGCACAAGAACCAGAAGTGACATCGTCACAGGGGCCGGTACCCGGTGGGATTTCCGTGGAATGGTCTGCAAGGAACTGAGAGAGACAGTCAGCACACTCCGCCACCCCCTGGTCTGATGTAACATTACAGTTACTCAAGCCCTTTAGCTACCTCCTATTCTTATGTGTGTGACAACCTCTTACTCTGGTCTTTCTCGCCAGATGTGACGTCAAAGTGTCTTCCAAGAAGATCATGTCTCCCTTGACTCCCTTGCAAGATTTTTTTTATAATAGAGAGACAAATTTACGTTAGGATTATAGGGATACCAGGAAGTGTGGGTGTTTTTGTGATTGGGCCTCTTGAGAACTACTGTGTTGTCCAGGCCTGTTTTCTTCCCAATGCTTCTATAATAGAATCCAGCCCCCAGCCTGAACTGTATTTGTTGTGTCTGAGAAAGGTATATTATGCATTTGTGATTAACTGATAAAACATTTAAACCCCATTTTTCTATAACTGGCTCAAATGAAGTGAAACCAAACATAGGTCCCTGAAGATTTGAGGTAGCACACTGTGCCACCTTACTGCCCTTGTTATTAGAGCATTAAGAAAGTCAGATTTGCAAGTAGTTCAGTTCAGCTAGTTCAGTTCTAGCAATTATACAGCAGCAAGCTGGAAAACAAACAATAAAACCTGATGTAACATAAAGTCAAGTAAATGTGTGGCGCAGTCAGTTTACTTTAAGGTTGGGAGCCAACTAAGCGGCACAATTAAAAGAAGCTAAAAGACAAATAGCTCATTGTTCAGAGCCATATGACATACCCCAGGTTTGATAAGTCTCTGAAGTGATGGAAACCTAGCAGTCTGGATAAAAAAAGAGCAAAACCAGGTATAAGTCACTCATCATGGCAGGGCACCGTGCCAAAATTGTTACATACATCAGTGAGGCTGCAAATTTCCTGTAGCACTGCGGTGTTAAAATTCTATTGCTTTGACCACCTGTGGCGGGCTTAAAATGCATAAAATATTTTCTTTTTTTTTTCTTTTTTACCAGGTGTTTATAATCATGTGCCCCACCTCTGAGTATGTCATATACTTTGAAAGTCTAAAGAAAAAATATCAAGACGGTTATATATTAGAATAAGCAAATAATGCCCTCAGTGTGAACATCTTTTCTAATTAATGTGGGCAATTCGTCTTTGCATAAGAAGCCAAAATGCAATTAGTTTGGATACTAAGCACTAATTTGTGAAATTAGGTGAGTGGTTTTGTGTAGAAGTTATTCTTCATTTGGGAGTGCTTAGTCAAATTTTCTCCTGGTTAGGTCATTTCACAGCTCAAGCAGGAAAAAAAAAACAGTACAATGGCTCGAAGAGCTATTTTCAGACAACTGATGAATAATTTTAAAAGAGTGAAAGTTTTAAAAATGTATCTGATGTTAAAAAGCTTAATAAAAAGATGCTTTTTAGTAATGTAATATGCCTAAATAATCAGGATCTGAAAACTTCATGCATTAAGCTGTGCTAATCAGTTCAAGCAGACATTTTGCCTAGTGGACAAAGAATCAGTCTCTAAACTGCAAGTCTCCTGGTTCAGCCGTTACCACTGACTCACTGTTTTTAATGTCAAACACAGTGCTTAATCTGCCAGAGAGAGAAAACAAAATCATTTACATTTTGTATTTGTATGTCACTTTAAATTAAAATATTAACTAATCTATTGGTAAAGCACACCACTAATTCCTGAAGAATTTTTTTTTTGTGAACTGCTGAACTAGAGAATGTAGTTAGGCGTGCTAAATTTGGCTATAGACTCCTCAGGTTTGTTTTGGGTAGTTACAGTTTTCGTGTCTTCAGGACATGGCTCTGATTCATTTTTTTTAAGAGATTTATGATTGAGACAGTACAGAATGTGCATTAGGTGTGCAAGGTGTGTTGAAAAGCTAATGATGGTCTCGGAGCTATTTGTAGCCAAGTCATTTATTTTACTAATAAAAAATAACTATATTGTTTTTTTGACTGCAAGTACTTGCAGCAGTTAATGCTGCTGTTTCACAGCTCCTGAGCCCTGGGATAGAGTCCCAGTTTAATGGTCTAGGTCCTACTGAGATATGATATCATCTTCTCTGCCCTAATTTTGATCCCCTGAATATTTTCTGTCTTTGCATGGAGTACTGGTCACTTTTGTGACATAACCCCATGCTCTCCCAGCTCCAGCCTAGATGGCAGTATGGACCATGCCAAAAAAGGTTTGCATCAGAGAAAATGTGTTCATTTTTTCATAACAAAAGAACCTTTACACTGTAGGTTATGAACCCATTTAAAAACCTTAGGATTAGCTTCCTAGTTGGAAGCATGAGTCAAGTCTTTTCACTGCAGAGCTACTCTGAGATTTGTGTTAATTAACACTTGAGACAAAAAGCACAACAGTGTTTATTTATTTGCTTAACCCTGACCAAAAACCCAAGGCAACAGTCTTTCCTTTGTTTTTCTTTTACCAAGGCCATTGAATAACTAGTCATGCACTAGTCATAATACCTCCTTCTGGGAAATTTAATGTGGTATGAAATTAAAGAGAACTCTGTAATGGATAAATCTTCTTTATCTTCATCTTTTCCCACTTCTATGTTTTTGACCAACATTCTCCATACAGTTCAATCTTACAGTTCTTCCTAAGTCAGACACCATTCCTTTAGGTGGAGTGGTGGCTCTGAGGCTAGGGATCTGCTCTGGCAAGCAGAAGGTTGCCGGTTCGAATCCCGTTAATGCCAATAGGGACTCTGCTCTGTTGCTCCTTCAGCAAGGCCCTTAACCTGCAATTGCTGAGCGCTATGAGTAGTGAGGAAAGCGCTATATAAATGCAAAGAATTATTATTAAATGTTCAGTTACTCTGTTCATCCAACTCCACTTGAGCATCTCCTGTTTGCCTTTCCTCTGTAATTCCATTTCCATCCCTCTTTTGCTCATATATTCACTGTATCTTCTCATCCAACGTCCATATCAGTTCAACCTGTTTTCTTGTACTTTCTTAGATATCTCTCCTACTTTTGTTATACTTATGATTATCTCATTTCTTATTCTCTTTCTTAATAACTCCACACATCTATCTCAACATTCACATTTATGCCACAAGTTTTTCTCCTGCATAGCCTTTACTGTCTTAGATCCTTACATCATTGCTGGTCTCTCCAATCTCTTAAAAACCTTACCTATAACCCTGACCTTGATTATTCAATCACACAATATCCCTGATACTTTCTTCCTACTGTTCCAGCCATACTGCTCTCTGTGGGTTACCTCAGCATCCAGTTCTACATCTTAGGCTACCACTGACCCTAGGTATTTAAACTTATCCACACCTTTCTCCGTGAAGGCTAACTTTGATCATCACTAAACCTCACATATTCCCCCATCTTCCTTTTTCTCTTGTCTGTTATCCTAACACTGCTTCTAACCCAGATGTTCACTCCCTCGTGCATATTTCTCTTGTGCTCTTTTATCCCTCATGCACCTCCAGACCTCCTGACATGGCACCCTATCATAAGACTTCTCAAAATCAATACACACCATATGCAAGACTTTCTGTTTTTCTCAATGCTTCTCTATGAGCGGTACCAAAGCATGCTTTAGCATTTTCCCCAAGCTGATGGGACTTATTTTGTCATTAATGGTTTTGTCTAAGTTTATACAGCCAGATGTCCTTCCTGACACTAACTTTCTCTATTTATTTGGGCTTGGGACTGTCCCAAGACTCCGGGGTGGTTAAATAAGAAGCTAAAAAAGATGTTACAAAAGAAGAAAAATAGTTTTATAAGGCATAAAAGACTAAAAACCCCAGCACTAACCATAGGGGTAGAGTATGGGAAGCTCTTTTAAAAAGGACATAATAATGGCTAACATACAGCTGGAGAGAAATTTTGCAGAAAAGGTGACCCATAGAGATTCTTTCAAAATTTTAGTTGTAGAACAACTGTCATGGAGGAGTTGAAGAGTACTATGAATGGTAAAGGTGGGATATAATATAAAACAGTGAAACAGCAAAAGCTTTAAACTTGCTGTTTACTGGAGTTTAGGCATATGAAGGAGTCAATAAGCACCAAAACATAATGAGGATTAGTAAAGAGATACTTAGTGATTTAGAAATTGTAGAAGACTTGTGATTTTTTTGGCTAGCAACCCAAAACCTATACTAATGAAAAGTCTGAATAGCCTGTATTATATCACTCCTTAATGATAAGCCCCATGAATGAGTAACCACACTTTATGCTATGAGTCACCCAATTTGGGCAACCTTAGAAACATTTTTAAAAGAGTTTCAGGTAATCTTTAAAATTACAGCTAAGAGTGAGGTGGCAATTATAAGCTCCTCTCAATGAAACAATGGAATTATAGCATCAATCATAAATGTAATAAATTTCATAACCATTATCGCTGAGATGGGGTGGCCTGATGAAATGTTAGTGTCTTTACTTAAAAAAGGTTTATCTCCTCAGTAATCAAGATCCATGTAAGACACTCAATGAAGCTGTGGCCATTGCATTGAAAGCAGGCACCAGAATTAGTGAGCATGAATATGAAAGAAATTACGAAAGGACTGAAGTAGGAGGGCAATTGTAGCTATGCCCAATCAATCCACTTCCAAGGATGACAGCATGCCTATGGCATTAGTAAAAATAAATGTAAAATAATCAAAGAAAGACAACAATGTAGTCAAGAGAACTTGTTATTTTTAATGAAGTTTGGGGTATTTGGCTTGCTATTTGCCCAAGTATTGAACTAAAGCACCCATTGTATGTTAGGATTGGAGTTTGCAGTCAAACCCTGAAAAATGCTTTTGAAATTCTGGTACTCAAAGAAAATATTTCAAGCACAGTACTAATTTACTAAAGAGTAGCAGAAACCATTAATAGCTCCCAGTTATTACATGACCTTATTATTAAGAAAGTTCCCGTGTCCCCCCCCGTTTACGACTTTTATTTGTACTTTTATGACAGGATTTGGGGGATGTGTCTTAAAACAGTTTGATGAGTATTTCTTTGCTAAAGTCTTTCTCTCATTCCCTACACAAAGCCAGGTTAGCTTAACATATGGTCTTGGTGGGGTTGCAGGTGTTAAGATGTACTATTTCCCCCATTGGTCTGAGATATGGCTGTCTGGATTGGCTGTAGGGCTTGGACAGAAAACCTAAAAAACCTATAAATTTACTTGCTCAACCACATTCTCTCTCTCTAACCAACATATGATGAAGAAGCATCTCTCTTACTAACATCTGAAAGAAGCATCTCTCTAACCAACATATGATGAAGATGCATCTCTCTTGCTAACCTGTGATGATGAAGACAACACAATGAAGAGCACAGCTTCAGCCATATTGAACAGACATGTGGCTGAAAGCTGAGCACCAATGATGCCTTAACTAGAGACAAATTTAAGTAACTACAAGTCTGTGTGCCACCTGAATTACACATCACCATTTTATCAGGTTGTATGGTTGGCAATATTCAAATGTACTTTGCATTTTGTTATTATTTATGAATATTATCAGTAATACATTATTTTATGTGTAACTTAACTCCTGCTTGTCTTTTTACTACATCTAATTGCCTGAGTTTATAGATATAGAAGGGAAGGTGGGGATAAGTTATATAAAATAATATCTTATAAACAGTGGTAAGTCTGTGAGATTAGGCATTCTAAGGCTGCATATTAATAATACAATAGGGGGAAGTAGAGCAATATATATATTACTCTACCAAGATAAAACACTAATGAAGCAGATTCTCAGAGAAAGATCCATGTCCCTCCATTGTTTAGAAGAGAGGTCATGCAGGGGGCACATGATTCTAAAATTTTCGGCCACCCTGGGAATTACCACAACACAGAACTTATTTTGTGATACTTTTCGTGGGAAGAATTAAGGCAAAATGTTTGTGAATTCATGCTAGCATGTCCTGTCCATGTCTGTGTGAAAATGTTGCAAGATTACCTTGTAGGGCTTTAGTAGCCAATGCCTTTATCTGTTAGATCGTGGAAATCCATGAGTATGGATGTATCAATACCTTTCTTCAGTCTCAGGGCTACACGGTAGTATTGTTTGTAGTGGATCAATTTTCACAAACATTTTATACCCCTTAAAAAAGCTGCCTACTACTAAAGGTCTGGCTGACGTATTTTTAAGTTAAAATTTCCATTTTCTTGGATTTCTAGCATCAGTTGGGTTGAATATGCATTTACAGTTTATTTCCAGATATTGGCATTTTTTTTCTTGCAAATTAAGTTGTCCTCTACTTCTTTCTTCAAGATAAACTAATGGGCAAACCAAACTCGTGAGACTTAGAAAGCTTTTTACACTGTTCTATATGTTTACTGGAAGATGATTGGAAAACATTATTGCCATTGACAGAGTCTGCACTCTACTTTAACCATTGGTCTTGTCACATGGTACAATTGTTCTCTCTGTTTTGAACTTTGCTTTCTCAGTTTTGACCTTCACTTTTGCTTTGATGTCTCTTCCTGGTCCTTCCTTATACCTGTGTGTTGTCCACGGACATCAGAACAATGAAGCACACAAGTAATTACTTAAGTTATATAACACACTAATCAAGCCTCACATGGAGTACAGTTTTGGTCTATATACTAAAAAAGGACATAGCAGCACTAGAGAAAGTCCAGAAAAAGTGTGCCTAGAGTGATTAAGTGGCAAAGATATATTTATCTTTATTAACTTTAACCAGAGAGGTAATTAATAAAGGAATTAGATCTGTGGATCTCAGCTGTTTCTTTAAAATAAATTCTGCCACAGAAACACAGGTATATGGTTGGAAACTTCAGTAGGGTTATATTTTGCACAAATGTTAGAAAGATTTTCTTCATGCAAAGAATCACAGACACATGGAATAAATTACCAAGTAGTGTGGTAGACAGTATGACTTTAGGGACCTTTAAACTAATATTGTAGTGTATTGTAACTCTGTTGAACTATTGGAGGTCCCATAGTAATAAGGAATTATGGGTATAGGTGAGCTTGTAGTAAGTAGATTATAATGTTAATATGGTGTAACGTGTACTCAGCAACAACGTTAGCAAAAAGAACCTGTTAAAGTTTATCACTTTCAACCTGTCTCCATCTTTCTCCTGTTTTTGAGTGCATTATTGCATACAGATATAAAAAAAACTGATCACAAGGATGCAACTGACTATTGCTAAGACGCAACATGTAAAAGTATGTTTTTTTGTTTTTTTTTTTCTCCAGAAAAGAAAGAGAAAAGCTGCAACTGTTTTTTTTTTCTAGTAGTGACTTCTCCATTCAATGAAGTTAAGCAGAAGAGACAAAATGGCAATAATAACGGGACATTTTGGGCCATTTGATGATACCGTTGAGCAATGGGTGACTTATATGGAGCAATTTGAGTTTTTTGTGAAAGCAAACACCATTGACAATGACCTGAAAGTTCCAACATTTTTTTTGTGTTATCAGGGCAAAAACATTTAGTCTGCTGAGGAGTTTGGTACAGCCAGAGAAACCAGGTGACAAGTCATTTAATGATATTGTAAGGATTCTGGAATCGGATATTTCACCTAAACCATTATTAATAGCTGAAAGATTTAGGTTTCACAAACAGAACCAGGAAGAAGGCAAGTCTATTTCTCAATACGTAACTGTGCTCAAGAAACGTACAAAACATTGTGAATTTGGTGCTAATTTGGATGATGCCTTAAGGAACGGGATAGCGTGCGGATTAAGAAGTAAGGGCATTCAGAAGCGGTTACTAACTGAGGCTAACCTCACATTGCAGAAAGCTATTAAGATAGCAGTGTCTATGGAACTGGTTGCTTAAGAAGCGCAGCAGTTAGAGGAAGCAGCTAGAGAACACAGAGTGCAAGCAGACTCAAGCAAACAAAAAGTGGACACCAAACAGAGTTACTGATGTGGAAAGATGGATCACTATTCAGAAGAATGCTGGACAAAAGAACTCATATGCCGTAACTGTAAGAAAAAAAGGCATGTGGAGCATGCATGTAAAGCTAAAAACAAGGAAGGCAAAGTCAAGGGAGAAACAGGGAAAGATAAAATTCTTAGCCTTGTAAAAGGAATAATTTGCATGACGTACAGGAAGAAAATAAAAGTGATAGTGGAACTAATTCAGAAGCCGAGCTACTGATCAAAACACTAAATAAAAAAAGAGGCTCAGCAGCCTATACCATTACTGCCCTGCTGAAAGGGCACCCTGTGAAAATGGTGGTGGAGACTGGAGCAGCTGTCTTCCTAGTATCAGAGAAACTGTTCAGGGAAAAATTACATCACCTCCCACCAAAACATCCTAAGATCATAATAAAGACATATAGTGGGGAGAGTGTAGCCATGTTGGGTAAAATAAGGGTTCAGGTTGAACTAAATGGGCAAAGAACTAATTTGCTCATATACAGTATATACTAAAAGGTGATTATCTACCTCTGGTGGGCAAATCAGGGCTTGAAAAAGTACAGCTGAATTGGACCAAGGTGAATGCTGTATCTGTCAAAGAGCCTGAGTTGAATTTGGTCCTGAGAAAGTCCCAAGCTGTCTTCCAAGAGGAACTAGGGAGTATGAAAGGGATTAAAGTGACACTCAGAGTGCAACCAAATTTTCAACCAAGGTTTATGAAGGCAAGGTGGAAGCAGACATTGACCGGCTTGTCAAACTAGGAGTCCTAGAACCTGTTTCTAATTCTGAGTAGGCCATACCGGTGGTCCAGCATGATGGGTCTGTACCATTATGTGGGGACATTAAGGTAACTGTTAACCCAGTACTCATAGCTGAGCAATACCCCCTTCCTATGATTGAAGATCTTTTCGTTGGGTCAAATAGGGTGAAAAAAATTAGTAAAATAGACCTCAGCCAAGCATACTTGCAAATGTATGTGGATGAGGACTCACAAAAGTACCTCACCGTAACAACACATAAAGGGCTCTACCATTATCGTTGCTTACCTTTTGGAATTACTTCAGCACCGGCTTTATTCCAGTGTCTCATGGACCAGATCCTTAGTGGATTACCAGGTGTACAGAGTTACCTGCAATGACATCCTGGTCACTGGACGAGATGACCAGGTTCACATGGCCAATCTGGATAAAATATTAAGTAGGTTAGAAGAGTATGGGTTGCATGTGCATAAGGACAAATGTGACTTCTTAAAAGTATCGGTGGAGTACCTAGGGCATGTTATTGATACTAATGGTTTGCACACATCTCCTTCAATAATGGATACCCCTGCTCCAAGCAATTTCAGCCAACTGAGATCATTCTTGGATCTTCTGAACTATAACGGGTGTTTCATACCACAGCTAGCAGCATTGCTGAAACCACTGCATGAGCTGCTGTGTGAGAATAGACCCTAGACATGGGCACAGGAGTGTGAAATGGCATTTAACAAAGCCAAGGCTGCACTGGTTGGTAAGAGAGTTTTAACACATTTATATGGGTGTAACATGTACTTAGCAACTACCTTAGTAAAAAGAACCTCTTGATATTTATCACTTTGAACATGTCTCTGTCTTTCTCCTTTTTATGAGTGCAATATTACTGCCTACAGGTACAACAGACATGATATTTTTTGGACAACCTAAGTGAAAAGGATGAATGAGCTTGTTGGGCTAAATGGCATTTTCTCATCATAATTGTTCAGTTGTTCAGTTAGGTGGGTTGTGACTAGCTGTGTACATCTCTCTTGCATAATCTATTACACGGTAGAACAAGCAGTTCTGCACATACAGAACAAGAATGTGGGGATTGTACCTAAATCACATAGATAACATAATCTTTAAACTACATTTCACAATGTTTGAGTGTCATGATTCATCTTTTAAATTTTAACTACTACATAAAGGCACTAATGGATAACATTTTATAAAAAATAGTATTAGTGACTGTAACCTTGACATTTTGGACAACAATACATTGTACGTGGTAACATCGAAGCATAGCAGCGCCTTTTGACATTGGTCTTACAGGTCCACTGTGCAACAACTAGATCTAATTTTGTAAATGTGAAATTTACATTCTTGGCCAAAATGAAACTGAATGAAACTTCTGGGCAAGACTGATATCAATCAGAAATGGAGTAAATCCCTTTGTTCGGTTGTGGTCCCAGGAAATAATGTATTAAGGTCATGGTGGAGCTACACCCATGGATCTGTTCATATAGTTCTGTTTCCCCCTAATGTTCCTTTCATTTGTTAACTGTTATTCTCCTCTGCATTTTGAAAATAGCTCAGGCATGCTGTTAAGTGTGACAAACACCTAATGTACAGTTCTTAAATAACATGACTTGTCTGTGCCTCAGCACTTTCATTAGACATTGAATGTGCTTGCTTAAGCCTTGTTTTTTATTGTTTAATATTAGGATTTTGAGTCATGAATCTGTCCTTTTAAGGTATAGTATTGCACTAATTTTATTACTTGTCTTGTAATTTGACATTATGATTTTGTGTTTGAAATATGCCTTTTAAGGCATGTGGTTTTATTATAGAAGGTGTTTATTCGATTCTCTGTATTTCTTTTTCCAGTTCTTAATTGTGTTTTCCTTTCCTTCCCGGTCCGTGTACTTTTTGGTATTTGAAATTTCATTTTAGAAGCAAAAATGAAAAAACAAAAATGAAAGGAATTTTCAGATTTTGATTTTTGATTAAAGAATAAAATGAGGGAAAATAAGGTATTTTTTAATTCTGTGGTAACAAATAGCAGTCATAAACTTAAAATTACACATACTTTTCTGGATTTATAGTGTAATAGCTCAAAAACAACAAAACAGACGCATTTTCATTGTCTGAAACCAGAGGTACTTCTTCTTCTGCACGATTTTTGACGACACATGCAAACAATTCTCCTCACAACACATCGACCAACGGCCTTGAAGTTACACTGGAATCAACAGAGGATGGACCATTACATTGTTTTTCGGAACAGTAAAAGAGTGACACTCTGGGACGAGGACATGACTGCAGAAAAACTGAGTTGCATCTTTCAGGTAAAAATACAAGCTTTGCAAACTTTGCTTCATTGATGTAGCAGTTCTTTTATAAATGTTATTGTTGTTACTTACTGTGAAACAGCTAACATTTGGTGATTTCATTTACTAACACTAAGTCTGGCAATTTTTATAGTGCTAGCATTTTGAATGTGTGTAAATGTGTGAATGCTTGCTGATTGACTTTTACCGATTCCTAGTTACTAACTAATTAGTAAATGTTTTGAGTATTAATAGTGCGCACAAGTGAAACTCATGTTAGGAGAGTAACGTGATTTACAGAAAGTTTTCTTAAACAGGTGTCAGCGTACACTCTATACATCACGGATGACTCAAATGTGGCCATGTTCCCTGGAGGAGACTCTGGTGTTTTCAGCGCGTTAGACCTGACACCCAGAGGTCACTATGAGGTCCACGGAGAAGACATGGAATCGATAACAGCAGCAGGTTCCAGCGGCCAGCATTTTGCCATCTCTAAAATCACATCTGAGTACTGTTCCAATGTCATGATGATGGTCCAGTCTACACACCAGTGACCAGTGTTTGCTGCAAGTGGCGTATTACCTGACCAGGTTGTTTACCTACAAAAACTTCCTATTCAGACAAAATAAATAAAAGGCATTTTCTCGTTCTCATTTCTTGCATTTGTCTTTTCTGATGAGCAAAAGGAAAAAAGTAATTGTTTTTCATTTTTCCCTTTTAAGTTGAAAATCAAATAAGTGTCTCTTTTTCTTTTTTAAAATGATATTTTCTGAAATTAAATTTCAAATACTAAAAAGTACATGGACCCTTCCTATTTAGGCTGGTTTAGTTTATTCATTTTGCATTTGATCTCATATCATTTTCCCTTTTTTATCATGTCACTAATTAGTCACAATTTTTTTTCTTTGTATTGTCTTTTCTGGTTTTTAAATTAATAATCACTTTGATAATTTGTGTATTGGCTTTGATGAGGATTACTGCTTGTGGTAATTTAAGTTAAGCGTGTGCTTTTGCTTTGGTTAGTTGTGGCCACAAAAGGTTTAAATCTTGACAGAAAATGAAGTAAAAGAACAAGATGAATAAAATGAACCACACACTTACATAAATAACCATGGTCTAATATGTAGCAATAACAATAACCCAAAACACTCATTTAGTACAATATTTAAACATTAACATTCTTTTAACATTTTACACTCTGATGTTACAAACATACCCCCTTATCCAAGGAAAACAAATACAATATATGCAAAACAACTGAAATTATAACACAATGAAGACAAAATCCACAAATGATACAAAAATAGCAAGGCTCAGATTTAAACAACATTCTATACTGGGAGGTTATTTGCAATTCAGAAATGTTAGCAAATAAACTTTTTTTAAGAGTCATGAGTTGGGAAGATGGAAAAAAGCAGATCTCATGATTCTGTATTTTGTGGAAAGCTCAGGATACAATAATGAACTCTAAAGTCATTCACATAGTTACCTACCTAAGCATTATTTTATCATTTTTCTAATGATGACATTTTGTGTTCTGTTTTTCAGATGTCATATTGTTTACTATTGATATGCCTATGGTGGATGACATGACATAGTGAAGTGGAAAATAAATATAAACTCTTTTTTTTCTTATTGCTTTTTAAAACTTTGCACATTAGTTTGTAAGAACTGTGAAAAAAGAAAGAAAAAATTCTTCATTTTTAAAAGACCTGTAAAACAGGACATGCATATTCAGCATTAGCTATCTTTTTGTAGCCATTAGTCACTAGTCAGCTTACATTAAGTTGTTCATTTTTTTGGTTAGGGATGTGAACCCTTTGTAAGTAAACACCACCTTTTGTTAATGTATATTGATACTGTAGTTTTCCTCCACAGTGATATCATGATACACTGAGTCATTATTCTCCGCCTATAAAAGACTACAGTGCAATGATCCAGACTTGAGTTTATTAAATCAATTTATTATCAAAGCAGACTTCTTTATTATTTGATTTAGGGGCCATTTAAAACAACACACTGAAAGTACTTTTGCTTTGTTTCTTGATCTTGATATTCAATCATCTTTCTGACTTCTGGTATACGTAACCTCCAGTCTGTCTCAGACAAAATCATGTCTCTGCGAGCAACTATCCTTAAAATGAGTGATTCAGAGAAACAGTTTTTACAGGAACATAGTCAAGAGAGGACAAAACAAACCAAGATGAGACACATGAGGCAAGAGATATCAAACATCAAATGTTTTAAAATATATATATATATATATATATATATATATATATATATATATATATATATATATATATATATATATACTAGCCGACACCCGCTGTAGCATACGGCGGTGTAAGAATA
>JANRMT010062804.1:8742582-8828636 GCA_026402145.1 Polypterus bichir lapradei
AGGAAACGGTGAGAAAGGAATTCAGAAATCAAGAAGAAATAAATACTTCTTGAAAGACGCAGTTGTGAGTAGGTGTTTTGGTGGAGACGACAGATAGAGTTGAAAGATCTAACCCTATAAAAAGCCACGTACAATTGACCGTGGCTGAAGACTGGTTGTTAGAATTATTGTGAAGAGTAAACAGCATGTGGGCATGAGGAAGGCCGCGCTTCTGAAATTCGATTATTTAATATAATCAATAAAAACCCCAAAAAGATATTGTTGTAGAATGTCTCTAAGTAATTCCTGCAGCTTAATCCAAAAAACTCATACTATAATATCAGGTCTGTGCTCTGGTCTTTGGGTATCAGACAGTGCACGTAGAATTTCCAGCCAAGCAGGATAACATGTGAAAGTGATAAATAAATCAGGCTCTCCAAATTTACGTACTGTGGCCATGGCATCCTGATAGTTTTGTTGCATGTATCTTGCACTTCCTGGAAATGTGGACGGTAATATGATCATTTTGCCTACATGTACATTGTTATTTTCAGCATTTGCTTGCAGTGCGACTGACAGTCCTTTGTATTGTTCCATGCGCAGATCTTGTTGATGTAATCTGAGATAGTTGAGACGCGCGCTCTTTTAACATACGCATATACGACATACTTTTGGAATAGTTTGCCGCTGGAATGCAAAATACTAAATGTATTCCTCATTGCTAATATGTACGTGTAAAATTGCCATTGAGTATGCCTTATTCACTTGGTGGTTCTTTTATCGGGAAATGTTGCAAATCTTTGTGCTAGCCAATGTCTCTGTAAGGGAATAAAAGTGGGTAAACCATAGGATCGCAATTCATATTGAGCGTGGAAATCTGTTTATAGGAGTTGCCTATGGGATAGATGCAAATGTCCCTTTCGGGAGGCAGTTCACCATCTTCTCCAATGAAAATTGCTGCAACATTGGTGTAACATGTCGGGGCATTGTATCGTCGTAAATCCTGCCCAGCGTTTTCCTTGAAAACCATTCGTACAGATGCTGTTGGATTGGACAGAGTGATTTCATGCATGTGTTTATATGATTTAGCGAAGGGGTTGATGGTTCTGAGCATGGAATCTAGCTGGAGAAGTAAATGTTCGCTGCATGCAGAGTTTGCTTTATTTTGAAAGCGTACTTAAGTAGCTTGTCGAGAAATGCTGTATCAGCTGCGTGTGGGCAGGACTGGTTTTGAAGAGGAGACGCTGGCAGCGTGGTGAAGGCTTTGGAAGAGGACAAATAGCAATCGAGAAATGCCATGTTGGCATAGCTAGTAACTCATAAGTGGCCAAAAAGAAATTCATTTAAATACCAAACATACATAGCCTATAGATGTGTTTCTTCATAGATAAAAAAGATGCAAGCAGTTACTGAGTGTAAGAGAGCATTCACCTTTTCACACAGTGCCAGTGCCATTTAATACATAACATTAATAAAAAATGTTATTTGTCCACTTCATGTGTGGACTTTGATAGAAATCTGAAAACATTATGTGTAAAAATGTGTAAAAATAGAATAAATCAGACAGGTGCAAATATTTTTCAGCTCATTGTGCATTGGTAGTTTATTGTCTTTACAATAGTAGAGCACATAACTTTAAGATATTGGCCTCTGTCCAAGTTTCCCATTTGGTTGGATGTGGCGTGGAGTTGGTGCTAATCTTTTGGGTGATTTTTGCTCGTTTCTTCTTCCAAATTCTTCTACTATCTAACATTTTGTTCTTGTTGTGCCTCCCTTAGATGTCCTTTAACTTATTGTCATATTTTCTATCTTGTTAGCTCATTTTCTACTTTCAGAAAGCCTGTCTCATTTTTTTACTCCATGTTACATAACATTTCCTATAAACTTCTACCTCTCATCTCTCAGGGGTCACAGGATCTCACATCAGACTCTCCTCTGTGTTGGGATACAGAATATGAAATTTACGGCAATAAAACAACAACCATCAATTTACGTAAATCAAATTAGTACACAAGTTCTATTTTAACATTTGTAAGTTACATGTACTGGGCTTCAGACTAGAGCCCCTCTGTCACTTTTGCCCCTTTGATGCAGATTAGTTATGCACAAGTATAGGTTCTGTCCTCCTGTTCAGTCTTTCTAGTGCTGCTGACTTTTTTTGTGCCTGTCAACTAATATTCATCTCTTGCCACATATTCTCATACTCCTGCACTTTTCATGACTTGTTCTGTTTCTGCACTAACTTTAATTGTTATGTCTGGGCACTGTAGCTGCTGAACTTCTCCTTGCCTGTAGATGGAAAGACTGATTTAACCCTAACCCAAACTCTAACCCATATCTAATTATGCTGCAGAACTGGATGTCTCCTTCACAAATAAAAAGCAAAAAGAAATCAAAAATACCAAGTCAAAAAATATTTTGTTATTCTGAGATGGCATGTTTTGAATATATGCTAACTGAAAACATCTTGATTAAAGAAACAGTGTACTCGTATTATAAATCAATAATATAATTGTACAGAAAACATATGCCTGATTGAAATAACTGCTTGTAGTATCATGTTGCTTATTCTCTTGCATCCTGTAGCACATTTGTTTGTTAAGTGGAAATGAACTGACAATTTGATGTATTGCCATGGCAAAGTCCACCCGAAAACATGAGCAAATCATTCTCTTAATGCCATAAACACCCAGTGGACCTCTGAAATTCAGAATATTTATGTAAAAAAAGATTATAATAATTGCAATGACATAATGGATCACTCTTATTTTCTGTATTATTATTATTCTACTGTCCAGGGAGTACTCCAGGGGTTAAGGAGATATTTTAAAAAGATGAATAAGTCCCATGTCAGATATAATATATGGTATTTATTCCCTACTCAGATTCTTTAATAATTATTTGTTATTGGCAATGTAATCAGATGTATGAGGGTGATACATACTGTATTCTTATGTAATGAAGCTTTGCAAAGTTTAAAAGAAAATACAAAGTGAACATAGTAACTACATTCAAGTTCGTCGCTTAGGTGTAAAAGGTTGAAACAGATTTAACATTCCGTACCTTGGCAGCTGAAAAGGTTACCAGTGCAATACTAATAACACACAAAAAAATATGCATAATAGTTTAGTGCCATTTATCAACAGATACACAAAGGGAGAATGTGACAACTAGTATACTGTTAATTTGGCACATAAGTCTACTGTTGATTCACTAAGCTGTTTGCCATTGGTTTATTAATTTCAGGTTATCTTACCTTAGCTGAAAAAGGTACAATGTAGAACCCAGTTCTTAGTTGAATGTGTGTTTGTTCACTTTCTGTTATGTTAAAGCCAGAGAATCATTCGCGGTTTAAATGTTCTGTGCATACTGTATGTTTTGTTTTTGTGCCCTTTTTTAAAATATTATTTTGTATGTTGTGTCATTGATTATGTGCTTCACTTTTTTGTAAATATTATGTTGTAAAATAATGATGATTTGCCGTTGTGGTAAATGTTTAGTTTTGTCTTTTATTTTTTCCTGTAATTTTTTGTTTCATGTAGAGGTTTTGAAGGTTGTTGAGGCTTATTGTGATAACAGTTTTTTTGAAAAAAAGTTTATTTAAAGATGATAAGTATTTTAGGCCACACTCCAGACAGATAGCTCCAAATTCAAATGGCAGGCTTCCATTCAGCACAGGCCCAAAAATGGTGAAACAAAATAAACTGTTAATAAAGACAGTGAAGGAAACAGTTAAAGGAGAAAAAAAAACCCTCTGGTCCTTGAGAAACACAGACAAAATTCTTTTTTACTGTATATACAAATATAAAAGGACACCAAAAGGCAAAGCTGAAAACAAAAATGGAAAATTGTGTTCTCCCTAAAAAAGGCAAAACCTAATGGAAAAAAACCCACAAAAATCAGAAATAGTACTTTAAAGGAAGCTGTGTGGAAAAACAGTTCATCCAAAGAGAAATGTAAAATCACAGAAATAACAAGAATAAATATCTAAAACTAACTTCTGTAACCGCTTTGAGAACAGCAGTTTCTTCATTAATACAACTGGGGACAGTCGACCTACTGCATGATCAGGTGGGGTTATGTCCTCGGAGATAGGATAGATAACAAAAAATAGTATGTAATTTATTAATATATACATTTGGAGTACTCACATTTCTCAATATTTAGCAGTTGCATACCAGCAGTGTTTTAGAATTTACCAACATACAGTATATCACATATATACTATTCTACTAACCAAAGAGCTGTTGTTAGCAGACCACAAAACTCCAAGTTGGAATCCCACCCCTTCCCCCATTTTTTGATTATATCAATCAATCTCAATATCATGTTACTGATGTACATATCAACAGGTACTCGCAGGATGAATTATACAATACAATACAATTTATTTTTGTATGGCCCAAAACCACACAAGAAGTGCCGCAATGGTCTTTAACAGGTCCTGCCTTTTGACAGAACTTTCAGCCTTGACTCTCTACAAAGACAAGGAAAAACTCCCAAAAAAAGCCCTAGTAGGGAAAAAAATGGAAGAAACTTTGGGAAAGGCAGTTCAAAGACAGACCCCTTTCCAGGTAGGTTGGGCGTGCAGTTGGTAGTTAAAAAGAAGGGGGTATATACAGTACAATACATGGAACAGACCACAAGTAATCCTCAATCTATATATATAATTCACTAAGGGCACGCAAGACAGAGAGCCACGCTCGCCAACTCACAGAGCCCCGTCCACCAACTCTAAGACCATGAGATACGCTCGACAGAGCCCCACCCGCCAACTCTAACTAAGGGCAAACAAGACAGAGAGTGTATTAGTGTATAAATGGAAATAAATAATTGAATGTAAACGATTTGCCAGAATCTGTTGTATGTAAACGATACTGTTTAAAACGTTATTGTTTTTTCATCAGAAAACCTGGTTTCCACGTCTACCTGTATTAGTTTAAATGGCACTTTTACCACTCGCAATAGGTCAGACGCGTTGACTTATCGTGTCAACTGGGCAACACAGTGAATGCAGCGTCTATCTATATATGTCTATGTTTTCCATAGTCTGCTACAGGAAGGTACTCTCTCGACCATTGGCATTGGTTTTGCTCCTTGCTATTCTCATTATATTGCGATGGTGGTTTCCTAAGCCTTTGTAATACTGAATTCCTTTCTCACCGTTTTCCATTCCTATTCTTACACTGCCGTATGCTACGGCGGGCTTCGGCTAGTACAATATAATAGTGCAATAGAAATATTACAAGTACAGAGCTGAATTTAATAGTATATGATGTCACATAGTACAATTTGGATTTGTTTAGAGTCCTAGAGACCTCAGCCATCAAGCTGCCACCCCCTATTGGCCAATCCACAGCTGAGACAACACTGGGCCAGCCAATCCGATGATAGGATCCCTCTACCTGATGATTCCAGTGCTCCTCCATCAGAGATGACTTTACCTTAGGCAGGCAGAACAACTTGGCAGGTGGGCAGTGGCACCAAGTGCCACATTTGAGTACTGAGAAGAGAAACAGAATAGGTGAGGGTTAGTAACAAATTATAACTAGCATATTACTTATGTTTAACTGCTAATGACCAACAACAGAGATGCAGTCTGTACAATTAATCAGCAGCTCTAGTCAGGATATGCTAAACTGACGTAGTGAGTCTTCAGCTGGGATTTGAAAAATCAGAGGCAAAATAAGGAAACAGGAAGGAGCTATGAGCAGAGTACAAACATACCACTGACAGAGGGTTAGGTAGTGATGTTCCTTATATAAAGTGAGCAGCATGAGGTTTATCTGTGATGCCAGAATGTCGTGGCACCCCAGAATGGAAGGAAGACCCGGAAAAGGAAGACTGGGTCTTCAAACAGTGCAGCATGTGAGCCTGTGTGGTGGAGGGAAAGGTTCGGATACGAGGAGGGGAGCGGCCGTGCTATGAGTGTCACCATGTGGGTCATGGGTGGAGGCGCTGTTCTAATAGTTTGCCAAGAGACACCTGGAGAGAGCGTCAGCCCAGTACCTCCCCGTCCCGTTCTTGTTTGTTTATTTCAGGACAGAGCTGTGATCCAGACAATGTCGACTCCCCATACTGGAGGACAACAGTGCTCGCGGGATAGGACACTTCGCCCCACAAGGCTCAGCTGAGGAAGGGGCAATGTGATGGGTGGCCACGACCATTACCTGGTCGGGATGCCAGCTGGATGCAAGGACTGGGGGAGAGGGCATTAGCTATACCTCCCCTGGGATGTTTAAAGGGCAACTCTCCTGGGCAGCTGTGGCACCATGGATTTCCACAGGGCATGCTGGTAGTTGAATTTTGGCACAGTCCTGCTGGGTTCTGCGATGGCTGCCAGGGGGAGCTGCAGAGCCCTACTTTGGGCTTTCACCATACTGGGGAGTGATTCCAGTTCTGATTAATAAGCAACCTGGAACACTCCCAGGACCAGTTTAAAAGGAGCTGCCTCACACCATTCAGGGGCCAGAGTCGGGAGGAAGAAGGACAAAGCCTGTGAGGAGGACTGGAGGCGAAAGGACTGTGCTTTGGTGTTGTGGATATTGTTCTTTTGTGGGGAGTGAAGAAAACACTTTCCCACATGGAAAAAACATACATGTGCTATGCAACATTTGTGTCTCCACCTGTCTGTGTTGGGTTGGGGCGGCTGGAGCGTTCCAGTATTCAAAATCGTTTCCTACCACCACAGCCACAAGTACAGAATAATAGAGCACACAATGACTATTCTTTCTTTGCTCTTCTGGTCCTTGCCTCCTCTGCTGATCTCAGCAAGCTTCGTCCACTTTCCACCCGACTGTGGCTTGTCCCTGTGAAGTCGGCAACTCCTCTTATATTGGCCAACTTATATTGGTCTGTAACCACTTCCAGGTAAAGTGGAAATCCCATGCCATACTTCTTTGCAGCAACCCCTGGCGGCACCCAACAACACTGAGATTAAGAACTCCAAGTCCCATTATGTCCTGTGGGAATCTGGGGCACCACTGCAACTCAGGGGAGCTGCCATTTAGCATTTTTGGGGAGGCAGTGCCCTAAAGAAGCTGCATTCCCCCATCCTTCCATCTCTTCAGTGTCCCGGCTGGGTTGGATTGCCGGCTGTCCCTTACTACATATACATATACATACATATATATACAGTATAAACAAAAAAAGTGTGTACTTTTTATAGGTTCTGTATACATTTAAAGCAGGTGAATAGGAATTTGTGAAGTATCTAAACTACAACAGAAATTTTATTATTTTCATTCCTAACTATTAAGAAATATTTCTAAAATAATTAGAAGTCACATGAAGTTAGTTACTATATTTATTAAATTTGAACTTCCAGCTTAAGAATGAATAACATGTTAATTATTAAGCAGAACTAATTTGTCTTGATTATGCTTGGTTTTATTATTCTATCACAAGGATCTAAAACGATGAACAGCAATGAAAAAATATTTTTAAATTAGGCTTGGAAGCTTTCACCTTTTCATGCTTTTAGTAAACTTTTTTTAACAGTTTATGAGTCCAGCTTTGCCAATTGTGTTATAGCTAAGCTGACATTGTGTTATGAATATACAGTAGTTATGGAAACCCAGCAAAAACAGCTTTTCCTTCTTTTTAAGCAAAGTTAGTGTCTTCAGTCCTGCTTAGTGATAATATAAAATTGCAGGTGATCCTGAGTCTTTTTTTTACCTTAGCTGTCAGGTTACTATTGACTGTCATCGCATCATCAGTCCAAACTTCACAATCTTGACTCATGCTGTTTCTCTTCTTCACTGTGACTATTGTTATAACCCACTGCCCATCATAAGAAATGAGAATAAACTGTTCCATGACACTGATCTCCTGTTTTGTCTTCCCACATTTAGGAAAGATTGATGGGGAACATGTTGAACCTTGTTTGCAACAAGTCATTTCTGGAACAAAATACTTGCAAGTGACATCAAGCTCCTCCCTGATCCTGTTACAGCTCCTGAAACACACAGTTCTTACAATTTTTATTTTACATGCACACTGTTCCTAACTGTGTTACTGTGTGTATTTCAGTGTATACTGTATGTATGGTGCCTAATGAACACATCCCGGCATTGATATTTCATCCACAGCTTTAAAACCCAGGGAAATATTCATGGATGTCCCAAAAATGTAAGGGGTTTTCTTTCTTTCTTTCTTTCTTTCAAAACATGAAATGGCACATTAAGAAAGTTCCTACTCAGTATAGCCTGACTGATAACAGTCATTTTTAAAGTGAAGTGATTCCCCTTTGCTAAGCCTCCAGGACATTATGGCCACACAGAGACAGTTATTTATAGAGTTATTTATCTTCTTATTCTAGTACATCAGAATACATCTCAGTATATTTTAGTCTGTCTATTTCTTAATTAAAAGTTTTGTCTTCCATTCACACAACTATAATGTGATCTAACATCATGTTTTCCACATAACATGACATAGTTTTCTTAAACCCATTAAATCCAATTCAGTGTTACAGGGAGCAGAAGATTATCCCAACAGCACTGGACAAAAAACAAGAATAGGGGCCCCATTCCACTGCAGGAATTCTCACACACATAGACAATGACACAAAGAACTGGCGTTTGGAGATTTGAGAGGAAAACTACAGTACCTGGAAGAAAAACCACACAGAAAAAGGGATTTAGCTTAGGAGTCAAAGCCCAGGGCTCTGAATTCATAAATGAACAGCATTAACTACTCCTCTGCCATATCTCCCCTGTGTCTTATACACTGTCCAGTAAAATATAGATGTGTTGGAGTATGTCTGGAAAGTCCTCTGATTCTGCGGTATGTTAAAACCAATGATTGGTGCTTCTATCCAATAATTTGTGAGGCCCATAAATTGCATTTTTTTCTGATTTAAATTCTTTTATATTATACAGTGGAACCTCGGTTTGCGAGCATAATTCGTTCCGGAAACGTGCTCGCAATCCAAAGCACTCGTATATCAAAGCGAATTTCCCCATAAGAAATAATGGAAACTCAGATGATTCGTTCCACAACCCAAAACTATTCATATAAAAATGATTAATACAAAATATAAAGTAAAATACATAATACAAATTAACCTGCACTTTACCTTTGAAAAGAATCATGACTGGTGTGAGTTTCTAAACTCATATGGGATTCCACCCAACGGAACGACACGCGGAAGAGCGTCCCAAAGCAATCGCAGTCTCCCAGCGCTGTAGCAGTTCGCCGTATAAGCGCATCCAAAAAGATCGCAGACATGCTATAAGCGCCTGTCGTCAATGGGTCATACAAGGAACATTATAAAGATCCCGTTACAATAAATAACAGCACTGTTGCTGTTTCAAGCTGAATAAAGCTGGTGTTAAAGTACTGAGACTCAGCTTCGTGTTTTGGGGAGCAAGATGGGGACTCGCACTTCACAGCGCACACACACACAGTCACAATGCTGTAGTAAACAGTATACGCTCGTACGGATGTGGACTATATGAGTGAGGCACACAGACTCAGACAGAGAATAGGAGACGATTGGCAGAGAGAGAGAGAGAGAGAGACGCGCTGGGCGAGCGAGCGAGATAAGAGAGAGAGAGAGAGAGACGCGCTGGGCGAGCGAGCGAGATAAGGAGAGAGAGAGAACCACCATCAGCTCAGTTGTGATCACATGATGCTCAGCAGACAAAGTGTATCCATACTACTCGTATTGCAAGACATCGCTCGTTTATCAAGTCAAAATTTATTAAAAATTTTTGCTCGTTTTGCAAAACACTCGTAAACCAAGTTACTCGTAAACCGAGGTTCCACTGTATTGTGATAACATAACATTCTTGATATACTTCAGGGTTACAAGGGTCTGAATTCTGTGCTTGCAGCACTGGGTGCAAGGCAGTAAAACAGCCCAACATATTCACACACCCACATTTAAAAGAGGGTCAATATAGAGTCACCTAATGACGTAACATGCATGTCTTTGTATTTGTGGGACGAAAAGTGGACTTTGGATCTATGATCAGGCAGCACTACCCACATAACCACAGTGCCACTCTGTTTTTAAAATTGATTGTAAAAATTATGAATCTTAATGGATATAAATTTCAAAGTTGACTGACTCCTTCACTCACTCATCAGCAAAAACTCCATTTCCCACTTAGTTAAAAAGATACGATTTGGCAGGATAGTTTATCTAACTCAGTAGGTATCTGCTACGAAAGGATATTTCAGTATCTGAATATTTAGAGGTACTGTAACCCCCGTTCCCGCATTAGAAAAACTAAATTCTCTAAAATCTCAAAACTGCCTTAATGAATTTGACTGGTGATGTTATAGAAATAACATAATTAGCTAACACTTTTCTTTCTCAAAGTTTGTTATTAATAAAGCTGTAAAAAGTGGAGTATTCTTAGTCAGCATGTACTTTTTTTACCTGAGCAGTGATCACATAGAAAAATGGGAGATACAGTTCATGCAAATTAAAACTGCAAGCAGAACAGTGCCATTGTACAAGAAGACACCATAATTGCCAAATATTAACCAGTTTCACTCCCAATTAGGCTATTTTGAAATTCATTGTACAAGTTAAAAAATGGATTGGTGTGACTTGTCATTTTGGTCTATTTGTCTTGAAATTGTGTGTGATTCTGTAAAAACTAAAAATATTTAGTTGCATTTTCATGTTCCTTTAACCTGAAAGCAGCTCTTTTTTTCCAACCTAGTAATGCTGAAATGTCACACATCCTCCTTCATTTAAAGCGTAAAACGTGTCAATTTCACAGATTGTTACAATTCATTCAACCAATAACTTGTCAGTTACTGCTACTGCTACCCAGCTTTTCATAAAATTGGGCAATGCAGGTGGAATCGACCAATTACAGCTGATTAAGCAGTCTGTTTTAAAAGTAAAAACACATATGGATGTTGAAAACAGGAATGTATGGATGGGATATCTGCAGTACAGATAGTCTTCTTGTGCTAGCTCAACCATACCACATTTTGTAAACATGTATGAAAAAAATAAACATTATTTTAAAAATGTTAAACAATGTATTAGAAGGTATGGAAAGAGGTTAGCTAACCTGCACAGGAAAAAGAGACAATGTGGAGAGCTGTAATGAAAATAAGTTGTGAAGTGGACAAAGAAAAGTTAGATGAAACTCAAAGAAAACCTGGTTAGCAAGTGGCCTATTCGGGTATACACAGTACTGTACTCCAAATTCTGTTGGCTTCTTCTTACTCCTCATGTTGCGATATAAATACATACAAATTCAAGCCAGAATGGATTGTTGAGCACTCCCATATAAATAAAAAAATCAAAGAATGTGGAACTGGGAGTTTGGTTTGGTGGTAAAATATAGTACATGAATTATTGCAGAGAACCTGGATGTCTCCTTTAAGGTTAGACTGTGATGTGCCCCTACAGTATGTTATGGTTTGCAAAGTACAAACAGAGAACTGCTGGCACAGCATACTCGTCAATTTCAACCCCTGGATACAACACAAGTGTTGGTCAGTTTAAATGCTTGAGCAGCTAATGGAAAGGGTTCCCCAAAGACAGAAAATAGAGCAGATGAACATTGTATATATTTCACATAACTAGTTTCTTTTCACTTGTTCTTTATTGTACAATGCTAAAAATTCAAAGTTTATTCCATTTGACAAATAAATGTGCAGCCTGTAAATGACAATAGTGTAAAAAAAAAAACATAGTTCAGTCTTTATTTTTTCAAAATCATATTCACCACACTCTGAACACAGAATCTGAAGGAACAACCTAATAAAGGAATTGCTTTAGTTTAACACCGGACTTCTAACCAAAGGGTTTCTTTAAAAATAGACTGTTAATCAGCAACATTATACTGAACTGCTAAGGTGTCTGCGGGAAAGCACCAGCAAAAAACATTGGGAGTGGTGGCTCATGTAAAACTGCATTTTGCACCATGACAGCACTCCTGTATACAAGACTGCACCATGAAAGCTCAACTACACATACTGAGTTTTTGGACAAAAAACAATAGGGCTGTTGCTTTGCACCCCCAACCCAAATTCACCAGGTCTGTATCCTCGTGACTTCTTTTAATCCCTGAAATTAAAGGGACGACAATTGGCTGTGAAAAAAATTAGGAATAAAAATTTGCTGGAAGCTCTAAATACGGTAGCAAAAGATGAGTACAGGAAATGTTTCCAGGAATTGGAGAAGTGTTGGGACAAGTGTATTGCATCTTAAGGGGAGCGTTTTGACCAGTGACTACAATAAAACCGCTGTAAGCTGAATAATAAAGCTTTTTCTTTAAAGTCCCAGGAACTTTTGGATCCCCTTTAAATGTAACCCTCTGAATTCTTCTGTATTTTATATTTTATTATTGTTTTTGTTAGATTTTAATTATCATTTTCCTTTTTTTCATGTTATTTTTGTCATTTTTGTTTATTATTGGCTTATTGTGTACTGTCTTTTGAAATTTATTTCCTTGTTCTTTATGAGTAGAGCCGCCGGAGGCAGGATCACCTTTACCCCCCCCCAAATCCTGTGCCCATCTTCTGACTAATTAAACCAGCTGAGGAGTAGGAAATCTTTGTGTTTGCATGGAGTGTTAGTAAGTATTGGTATTTTATTGGATTTTCTGGTTTTTGATTATTTTTTCGCTTGTGTTCTTGGATATTCCTTTGGATGAAGTTTTTTTGGGACTTATTTACTTAGGATTGCCCTTTAGGTAACTTTTTTGCTCTTTTCAGCATTTTGTTGTATTTTTCTGATTTATTAAATAAATCGATTATTTATAAAGATTCTCTGTTTTCCCTTTTGTGCTCAAGCCAGCGGTTTTTGGTAATTCTCCTACATGTGGAACATTTTGCTTTATTTTGAAACCTTTTTTTATGTTTTGAACTATTAAGCTCAGTTTTCACTGACTTTTGGTAATCATCCTCCTAAATCTCAGTTGTTTTTGTGTTACATTAATCACTTGAGTAACTTTGTATGACTAAGCTTTGATGTAAGTGTACCCTGCAATCAACCCTCAGTCTTTCCATACTTGCTCCCTGCTTTTTATCCAATTCCAAGATTGACTCTGGCAACTCCATATTATAATTAACAATTCTGAAAAATGAATGAATAAGTGAATTGCAGTGGCATGGTGGAAAATTAATTAGTGCTTTAGCTTGACAACAACAGGAACCTGGGTTCAGTTTCTGGCTACACACCATCTATGTGGAGATTGTCCATGCTCCTTGTGTATTTGTGGATTTTGTTTGGATGTCAAAGATTCTTCTCACATCTCAAAGGAAAGGAGATTTGATGTGTTGCTGTATCTACATTGTCCCATTGTGAATCATTGTTGATGTGAGAGTCTGCCCTGCAATTAATTAATATTTCTCTCCATTGTTAGAACGTGCTTTGAACCCAGTGCTGCCCGGTTGGTGTCTACGACCTGTGACCTGTTATCTGAATAATGAAGAAAAATGAAGAAATTAAGATTATGTTACAGTGGATGTATGGTGCCAAAATTGTTAGTGTTGTTGTTTCACGTTACTAGAGACCTGGGCACATTTTCTTGCGTACTTGTGTACTGTAGAGTTTCTTCAGTTAATGTAGTTTCCCTTCAAATCCCTAAAATGGGCATATTTAGTCTGTTTTACCGTCTTATTTAGGGACCCATAATACTATTCGGTGCAATGTGGGATTAGAATTTTGCACTTCAAAAGTGAGATGTTTTAATTTTTCTAGCACAGCTCTGTTTTCAATGATTAATTATTATAAATGTTAGCCTTCACCTTTTAACTCGACGGCTTTAATAACAAACAGAACTTGTTCCTGGTAACCGCCTGACCTTTTAGCATGGACAATATCTACAATGACATATGTAATGCATTCAAACAGAACAAAATTAATGAAGGGAAGTTGTGTGAACTGCAGGTTCTGACAACTGCTGAGAGATCATAGGGGATTTTGAAGAAAAATAAAAATAAAGCATAATAATTGAAAGTATGTGAAAAAATAATCTACTGCGGATTTCATTCTGTTAAACGCTTCAGGAGTTTCCTCATGAGGAGATTATAGAGCAGCATACATAAAAGGACATAAATGAACAAAAATAGAAATAGTGTCAAATGATTATATTTATGTAATGCTCCAGTATGTCTCATGCTTAGATGGTAATAAAAAAAAGTTTTATATGCTTTATTTGTTTTTAATTTAATGCAAACGAACCCACTTACATAATTTAGTAGACATGTAAGTTTAGAAATCCATGCACCATTTATGCGCAATTTACAATATGCTGAAATTAATGAAGCACTGCTTAAAGTGGAAAAGTTACTTTTGATGTTTCAAAGTTAATAAAAACCAGAGTGTGTAATAGAAATAAATACATTTATTTGAGCAAGTTTTACAAATAAAGTTGAGTTAGACTGCATATAATGCATAGCAAATGTTTTAGTATTATAAACAGCAATCTTCTTATTGTGTGCGTATTACAACAATTAATGCTAAAAAAGCACAGAATAAAGCTAATGTGCAAGCAGTGCATGACACACAAACACCATATTATAATATACCACTCAACGGGCTGAACCCTGTCACAGCAGCACTGGGATAAAGGCAGGTGCCAACACTAAAGTGTTAAAAGCGTGCAACACAAACAGACCCTTTGAAAAATCAGATGTCTTCCACCACCCTTTCCAACAGTGAACTCTTCAACACTACAGTAACATACTGAATCAATCCTTCTTCTTCATGTTCATAATTAATGACTACGAACACTCCTTTCCACAGATAGGAAGTGTACATTCAGCACAGGATTAATCCCAGGTTATTAGAGAATGTTTTTTGCAACAAGACTATGATCATTTGGAGTCCCATTAACACAGTATCCATTACAATTTTATTGCAAATGTTTCTTTGCTAAAAACAAACAGCATTCACTTTAGATAGCACTTTTTTGCAGTAAGTGTCATGGTGGCACAGATTGAATCCCAGATTTAGAAGTGCATGTGTGATGTTTATATGTTTTCTCTTGGTACTCAAGATTTCCTTCTACTTTCCAAAGATGTGTATGTTGGGCTGATTTATTATGGTTTTAGTCAGTGACCTATATTATACTGGTATCGTAGAATTTGCTCTTGTGCAAGCCTAATTCTGTAGGGAAAGTGCATTGTCATGGAATCAAAACACGATCTATTCCAGGTTGCACATTTTGCAACACAGTAACTGCTGGTGGTCAGCCACAAACCCGCAACATCTGGATTAAAAGGACGCACAACAGCAGCTTCCCTTAAGCATAAGCTGAAGTAAAAATCCATTTTATGAAACATGCTTTAAGCCAGCGTTTCTCAACCTTTAAGTATGTGCTACCCGAGTTTTCATAACAGTTTTAATCACGCCCCCTATCATTTTTTTGAAAGGAGCCCACTAATACCAATTTGTTCTTTTTTAATTAATGATATTATTTTATTATATCTACTTAACTGTTATCGACATTTATCTAACTCTATATTTATTTTGCTAGTATCAGAATGTAGTTTAAGTTAATTTGTTTTGGTTTCAATAGATATATTTTTCATATTATTAATTCTTGTTATCTTTTTTTCACATCTTCGCGCCCCCCTTTTTGTTACTTCGTGCCTCCCTAAGAAGGCCCACCCCACAGTTTGAGAACACTGCTTTAAGCAATTCAGAGTAGATTGCTTCCTGGTGATGTCAACTGAGCTGTTTCTCAGCCCCCACCGTACTGCGCAGCACCACCTTCACACTCCACCCGGCCACAGTGCAAAACCTGACGACTACACCAAGTTTACTGTATTGTGCTGGATTCACACCACAATCCGAATTTTGCTTCATTTTTAAAATTCTTTTCCTTTTGCTTTGTATTAATTAAAAGATGATACCCATCAAGAAGCATGATGTTTATTGAAGTGGATCTTTCATACTGTGTTTAGTAAACATTATTGTTGCAACTGCAGTTTATACAGTTTCATTCTTGTCTTGATCCACAGTGATCTCCTGCTCACTATCATTTTCTCACAGAAAGGTCAGAAAGATCAAAAGTCCTTAACTTTCCCGAAAAAAACTTTAGCAATATTCATACTTCAATTATTGCAGGATTTCAAGCTGGCTGTGTGGTCCTGTTCTTTAATTTTTGATTCAAGTGGGCATGATGCAAGACTGAAAAAAATGGCAGCGATGATGATCAGTTGTCGGTAATGGAATTTAATCTGACAGTATATGGGAATTTAGTCAACGTGAGGTGGAATTTTATAATCCAGCTGTGTAATCAAAAATAAACTAGTAGAAGTATATCCTAATTCCCAGCTGTTTATGGTCACAGATGCTGGAAAGGATGACCTACTGCACTGGATATTTTTAACGTGAGAAGTTAGCATTTTATGTTTTTGAATGCTGTCCTGGTTTTTCACTCCTAAGGGATTATTTAGAAATATGGGCAAAAGAACCAAGACATTTGTGGTTTTCCTGTTTTGATCAATGTTTTTTCACTAAGCTATGGAAACACGCTGCTCACTCAATTGCAACAATATGTCTGGTCAATACAAAATATTGAGTTTAGAGCTGGGTTATTAAACCATTTTTAGGAGAATCCAACTAAAATGATGACTATAGTGTTTTTGTTCTTTAGAGTGAGCAAAAATTTAAATCTCCATCAAATAATTATAAAACATCTGCCGATCTATTTCTTGTTCCTTCATTTTACTTATAGTACAATTTCAGTATTCCTTAGTTGGAGATGTATTTCTGCTCAGTGTCTTCTTGAAGGAATCATTATTAAACTATAACTGTTACAACATGCTGTCAGAGATCCATAAGACTGAAAAAGCCAAAACCGCAGCACACACCCCAGCTGACTGGCCTGCAATTTCTTTTAGTGCACTTAACCCTGATCTTCTGCTCCAAATCTCAGATTCTAAACGCTACATAATGCAGTTTATCCCTGTGTGATTCCTATAATTCTGAAGTTGGTTTTTAACAATTTAATTGCTGTATAAAGGCATTTAATTTTGTGGTGCCCATTTTATAGTAGACTCTCCTGATGTCTATTTATAAAAATCATTTGCCTTAACAGTCATATGGCAGCAAAGCAATTTATGCTTTTCTATCACATAATAAAAAGGCATTCAAAACACAAGTGCACTGATTATTTCTAGTCGTGGATTGATCATTTATTTGATGAGTCTAGCAGATTTTAAGATTGTAATTTCATAAAAAATAAAATGTTTTATGATGTTATATTATTTAAAAAAAATAATGATTCTGATTAATATTCACACACACAATAAAAATTCAGACCTTTGTATTTATAATTCATCATTCCATTTCTGAAACCATTATTACACATGCACACCAGAGGGTAAACTTTCAGGCCCACCTAAAGTAAGTAGTACCACCCTGGGATGAGAGGGACACTAACAGTCTTATTTCCTTTTTCCCCTCACAGCCTTGAGAGAAACAGAGTCAAAGAAGCCCTGTCTCTTCCAGTCTGCCTGGTATAAAAGGAAGACACCCCTGGAAAGTGGTATCTCATTATAGAGCTAACCACAATAATGTGCATACCGAGGCTAGAGTATGCTGTTAAAAGATAGCTAAAAGGAATTGTTCTTCACAAAGAGTGCACTCAAGTGAATCCTTTTCATTGTGTTTTTCTTTATCTTTGGTGCAAATTTTGAAGTTTGGATTTTTCCTGGTTGGCACACGAAGCATTTGGCTTTTGCCCAGCCTCATTGTTCGCTCTGCTACATCATTTATACAAGTACTATATTGCAGAAATGTCTCAAAGATAGGACTAAGTCAGGATTTAATAAACTAATAAATTATTTTTAATACAGGAATGCTTCCAACTGTATGCATATTTAAACATATTTTACATATTTTATTAAAATGCAAAACAACATGCTGTTACAATTTTGATTTTGAGCCAACATTATTGGAGGGAAGTTATTTCAGAGTAATAAGATTACCCTTTCATTGGGACTTCATCTCTCCATGTGAATATATACATAAAATATGAAATACATTGGCATTAAATGAGTGTGTTGTGAATACTTAGACAGTCAACTTGCATTTTTGCATACTTTCATTGAAAGAATCTGAAAAATACAGTTTTCTGAATTTAAAGTATAGGGAATGAGATCTAATACTTTATATAGTTCTATATTTCCAGCACACACTGTTACTGTACATGAGGATGTGCAACCTGTGGTCAATAAAAACACAAAGTAAATAGCAAAAATGGTCAGAGATGGTTCAGGTAAGAAATTTATGAAGATTAATGCAGTTATATTCTCTAATCATGATGCAGCAGAGTTTTGACTAGCACAAGAATTTAAATGTGTTCTGTACATGTAAAAATAATGGAACTATAAACCTACAGTATAAATAAAACTGAGATGCCAGATTTAATAAGATTATATGTATTGAAATTCCACATAAGGTTGATCAAAACGTCTGGAGTCCCAGTGAAGCTTTTCAACAAAATTTAAGTGTACACTAATACACTTGTTATACAATTAACATGTCTTTTCTGTACTGCTCAAAGTATTGTTATGCTTTACCCAGAGTCTTTGTTTAATTACGCTTTTTTCTTTCATATACATATACTAACTAATACATCATATTATTAATCTTGTTTTTGTTTATGTTTTGTCTTTTGTTATATATATATATATATATATATATATAGTGGACCACCCAGGTGCTCCAACCACCCCAACCCCGACACAGATAAGCAGAGACGCGAGTTCCAGCATAGCACACACTTTATTTTTATGGAAAAACGCTTTTATCTTGTATCCCCAACAGCAACACAGTACAAACACAGCACCAAAGCACAGTTCTGTTCTTCTTCCTATTCTTTCTCTCTCTCTCTCTATTAATCCTTCCACTTCCACTCCTCCTGGCAAGCTTTGTCCACCTCCTCCCGATTCTGGCTCTCAGAGAAGTGGCAGCTGGCCCCTTTTATAGAGCACCCGGAAGTGCTCCAGGTACTCAATGACTTTCTTCCAGCAGCACTTCTGGGTGTGGCAGAGGTGCTGTACCAAAGGGCTCAACAAACGTGTACGCATGCTCCAAACCAGCAACCCTGCAGCAAGCCAGGGGGGCTGCCCTTTAGCATTCCAGGGAAGGTAATGCCCTGAATATGCTCTCTGCCCCGGTCCTTCTGTTATAGAGGCGTCTAATTTGTTATACAGTATATAAAATGAAAAATGCTACACATCCTTTCTCTGACACAATAACACGGAGTACTTCCAGTCAACAAATTATTCAGCAGAAGTGTGTCAAGAAACGTTACTGGGGTTCTTTCACGCCTACAGCAATGCATCTGCATAATGCCTCACTCTGACTGTAACTGTCAAGCCAGAACTTTTCATTATTTGTCATGTAATATAATGATGTTTACTTAAATTATGTAATTATTATGTCATTTTGTGTTATGTTAAAATTGGTGAAGCCATCTGATGATGTTGCTGAGAGACTGCCCAAACAGTATGAAAAGAGAAACTGCAGTTACTACTGCAGTTTTGGAATTATGGTTTTGACATCTGATTCCTCTTTTGTGTTTATGATATTAGATTTTTTGGTTTTGACCTTTGCTATTGTTATAGGGGATAATTCTTAATTTGTTTGTTTTAATTTTTGCTCTTATTTATTGTTCCTGCCTTGTTTATTGCAATCCTTTTAAATCCTTAAATATTTTTGACTTTAAAATGCTTTACTCATTTTTTCTAGCCTGAACAGTTATCAGTCAACAGTTGATACCATTGAGCCACCGAAGCGGTCGTGGCAAATTGGTGTCAATGTCGCACCCTAACACGGGTTCTTTTTCTGTAGTTATATTCTTGAATAGAGGCGCACTTGTTCTGTTATATTTGTACCTTTTGTGAAAGTGTTTCTTTGATATTTGGAATTCAGGCTTCACACATTATACACTTCATGCCTACATTTTGTCAATTATTACTAAAACATGAAAAACTTTTCTGTTTTAATGATGTGTTTACATAGATTGTTGTAGACACGGAACACACATGAAATGCATGCGTTTCAAATAACAATATAGTATTTATAAAAGGTGTCATTTTGCTTGACTTCTTACTCTATACAACTCTAAGCAACTGACACGCAGGTAAACAGACTTGAGCTGAGAAAACTATGTGGCGGTGGGGGGATGTGATAGTAGGCTACTTGCTGCTTATCGACACATTTACAGAACAAAAGATGCTTATGGAGAGGTGCGAAGCGATTTAAGGTGGGACAGATCTACGAGTTTTTTCGTAGGCTCTGGTAATTCTAGTGTTAATGATGTATATATATGTGCAATGTTAGATAGTGATAAGAACTGGTGTAAGTAAAAGCAGCAGATGTTCTGACTCCAAGGGTCCATTTATCAGTTTTACAATGACCAAAAGCTGTTTTAAAGGCATATAGTGTCTCCACCTACTAATAGGATTTTGATATTTATATAGTGGTAAATTGTTTCTATGAAATTGCTCACCCCCTCTGTAATATAAACATAACAATCAGTACAAAATATCACATTTCATAAGAAAATAGAGTCATTATCTGTACAGTATAATGTACAGATAATGTTCTATATACATTCTTCTATATGCAGAATATATACAGAACATTACTGTTTTCAACACAAAGGAGGTAGAAAATTGTTTCCTGTACTTTGACACTGATTTCACATTTAGATGTCTCATTGTAGCTCAAAGACTAATTTTCTCCAGTTTAGAAATATTGCAAACTAGAGCTGGTTTCTTAAAATGCAAGAGATATTTAAGCTAGCATGGGAAGTTGGTGCAGTGGTGGTGCTGCTGTCTTACAGTATGTAGACCAGAGTTTACTTTCCTGGTCCACCCTATGTGGAGTTTACATGTTCTCCCTATGGCTATGTGGGTTTCCTCCAGCTGCTCCAGTTTCCCCACACAATCCAAATACTGGGTTGTATTAGGTGGGTTGGGGATGCTAAACAAGCCCTGGTATATGCTTGTCTGTCAAGGGATTGTTTCTGCTTTGCACCATACGCTTACTGAGATAGGCATGTGCCTCAATGACCCTGCTAAGGATCAGGCTGGTTAGAAAATCGAAGGATGGATGGATATTCAAGTTAGTTCTTTTATTTTTATCAAACTTACTACTGTAGAGATTTATTGTCAACATATTCCAAATTCAATCATTACAAAATAATGCAACAAAGATGATAATTAGCACTATTATGACTGAATACGTCCAGTTCTTAAACCTTTACCTTGCAGTTCTTTTTAAAATCATCTTTTTGACATATAGTATTCTTATAATAATGGATTAGTACACCTTACATTACAGAGCCTTTTATTGCCTAAGCGTATACAGTACAGTGAAATATTAAGGACAGCTTAAAATTCTGAAAATAAATAAAATTACTGTAGTAGGCAGAGCCTTTAGCTGAAGGACTCCCACATTCTGGAATGATCTAAGTTGGAACTCCTGCTTCTTTCTCAGCTTTTAAATCTAGTTGAAGACTCAATCATTTATTATAGTATACTCTCTTTAGAGTCCCCAGTGAGGATTTTCAGATTGATTTTAATAACTGTTATCATCTTTAACATTCCCTTTCTGTTCTTGGTGCAGCTGTTTCTTAATCAAGTTGTCTCTCTTGATGATAGAATGGATATTTACTATATTTTAGATAAATCACCTCCAATGACAGACCTAATGTCAGACCTTTGTCATATTCCACCAAAATCTTACTTGTACTGTTCTACATTTTAGAATGCCCAAAGAGGGTCTGGATTACCAGTGAGCAAAAGGAAAACATATTATGACCATTTTTTTTTTTTATATATATATATATTATATTTTTTTCATTGGCCCAAGATTTTATATTTTTGGGAATTTGTATAAACTAACAGTTTATTTTGTCCACCATTAACAGGTAAACTTAGTCTAATATCATGTAACCATTGAGCTGATGTCACATTATGCAGCTTCTAGTAGGAATGTTAAATTAGACAAATGAATAACGTATTTAAGGCACACTATCATATTTCCAACATAGAGTGAGTCTCTATTTTTGACAGCTAAGAATGTGCCGTCTGGTGAAGTCTGTGTCTTTAAAAAGGCTTTACAGGATTGGCAAGTTCTGCTGCAATTTCTGTTTCTTTTTTTCTTTTTTTTTCATTCTGCCATGGTACGTAAAACATGTGACATTAGATGGATGTCTTTCTGTTCTGTTTGTCAGGTCTAAAACACCTATGTTCCTTATTCCAAGTAGCTACATTACAGGCATTGTACTTGCGGGTAAGGGCTTATTGGTTTTTAGCTATCATATGCATATAAGCTGACCCCTGCGATTTATGACAAAAGGGGTGAGTCGCAGACCAGACTGACTAGGTTGCAGTGGGTGTCGAACTAAACAATTGGAGATTGCAGGTGTGCGCAGCAAATGCCTCTTACTGCCTAAGATTACGTAAATGAAGACTGCAACTGAAAATATCTGTAAAAGCCATGTAATGTAATGTGACATGGTCTTTTCTTATTAATTTTTAGCAACAATTCTCTATTGTATCTGTAGCACCATGGCACTTGTACATCACAAACCCAAAATCCTGTGCTCATATTCCTTGCTTAATTGTTGTTTGTGTAGCATATGTACATTCTCCCCATCTATACCGGGCTCTTCTCCAGGCACTCTAGTTTTCCCTTAAATTTTAAAGTAGTACATGTGGTTGATGCTTCCATTTAGTGTTGTGCACCCTTCTTCAGAGGAGGTTTCTGTGATCTTTGACTTATATTTAGTAATTTTAAGAATATACAGTGCATCCGGAAAGTATTCACGGCGCATCACTTTTTCCACATTTTGTTATGTTACAGCCTTATTCCAAAATGGATTAAATTCATTTTTTTCCTCAGAATTCTACACACAGCACCCCATAATGACAACGTGAAAAAAGTTTACTTGAGGTTTTTGCAAATTTATTAAAAATTTAAAAACTGAGAAATCACATGTACATAAGTATTCACAGACTTTGCTCAATACTTTGTCGATGCACCTTTGGCAGCAATTACAGCCTCAAGTCTTTTTGAATATGATGCCACAAGCTTGGCACACCTATCCTTGGCCAGTTTCGCCCATTCCTCTTTGCAGCACCTCTCAAGCTCCATCAGGTTGGATGGGAAGCGTCGGTGCACAGCCATTTTAAGATCTCTCTGGAGATGTTCAATCGGATTCAAGTCTGGGCTCTGGCTGGGCCACTCAAGGACATTCACAGAGTTGTCCTGAAGCCACTCCTTTCATATCTTGGCTGTGTGCTTAGGGTTGTTGTCCTGCTGAAAGATGAACCTTCGCCCCAGTCTAAGGTCAAGAGCGCTCTGGAGCAGGTTTTCATCCAGGATGTCTCTGTACATTGCTGCAGTCATCTTTCCCTTTATTCTGACTAGTCTCCCAGTTCCTGCCGCTGAAAAACATCCCCACAGCACGATGCTGCCACCACCATGCTTCACTGTAGGGATGGTATTGGCCTGGTGATGAGCGGTGCCTGGTTTCCTCTAAACGTGATGGCTGGCATTCACACCAAAGAGTTCAATCTTTGTCTCATCAGACCAGAGAATTTTGTTTCTCATGGTCTGAGAGTCCTTCAGGTGCCTTTTACTAAGGAGTGGCTTCCGTTTGGCCACTCTACCATACAGGCCTGATTGGTGGATTGTTGCAGAAATGGTTGTCCTTCTGGACGGTTCTCCTCTCTCCACAGAGGACCTCTGGAGCTCTGACAGAGTTACCATCGGGTTCTTGGTCACCTCCCTGACTAAGGCCCTTCTCCCCCGATCGCTCAGTTTAGATGGCCGGCCAGCTCTAGGAAGAGTCCTAGTGATTTCGAACTTCTTCCACTTACAGATGATGGAAGCCACTGTGCTCATTGGGACCTTCAAAGCAGCAGAATTTTTTCTGTAACCTTCCCCAGATTTGTGCCTTGAGACAATCCTGTCTCTGAGGTCTACAGACAATTCCTTTGACTTCATGCTTGGTTTGTGCTCTGACATGAACTGTCAACTGCGGGGCCTTATATAGACAGGTGTGTGCCTTTCCAAATCATGTCCAATCAACTGAATTTACCACAGGTGGACTCCAATTAAGCTGCAGAAACATCTCACGGATGATCAGGGGAAACAGGATGCACCTGAGCTTAGTTTTGAGCTTCATGGCAAAGGCTGTAAATACTTATGTACATATGATTTCTCAATTTATTTATTTTTAATAAATTTGCAAAACTCTCAAGTAAACTTTTTTCACATTGTCATTATGGGGTGTTGTGTGTAGAATTCTACACTTCTACAATTTAATCCATTTTGGAATAAGGCTGTAACATAAAATTTGGAAAAAGTGATGCGCTGTGAATACTTTCCGGATGCACTGTATATACAGTATTGCATTATTTTATGTATTGTTTTAACAATATGATAAGCATATGTGTATGCGTAATATAACAAATATTTAAATTAAGGGTGCTATATAAGAATAAATAAAATTGAACTGAGATACATTCCTATGGCATTCTTTGAAGAGAGGATCACCTAGCTTACACAGATTTACAAATAAGACAGGAGTATAATAACAAGCAAAACACTTAGGCGCAGGCATGCATATAGGTTTAGTATACAGTAACACAGTACTAATAAGACCGTCATACCTTGTCTCAAGGGGAATTTAGAAAACACCGATCAAGTAAATGAAGCAAAAATTAGAAATGCAGTAAAAATTCAAACTGACAGAAGATATGGCCAAATGCATCATAGGAAAGAAAAACACCCACAGTCACAAAGTCCAAAGTCAAAATCTGGCCAGCCTAAGCTAATTAGCCACCTACCCTTTTCTGAGCATTCTTTACTATTCAACAGCTTATTTTGGTGTATTAATGAATTGTAAGACTTGAGAATCGTACCTCATAACAAACCCTGGTATTTGTTAATTTTTCATTTTTACCACAGACTTGACCCGCCATAAAATAATCAATTCTACCTAAACAGAACACAGTGCAATATAATGTATTTATTATTTAAAGTTACCACTCCTTCTTCACCAACAACAAAAAAAAAATCACTGCTGTTCTACTAAGAACATAGCAGCTGTAAAGCTCATCATATCACACGTCCCCATTTATGTTTTTATTTAAAACATCTGGGATATAAGTATGCACAAAACACATACACCAAGGAAACGATGTAGCCTCCTGCATCAGGACTCATTAATTTCATAAAAAGCTAATCCTTGCCCCGCCGCTAACCCCAGGATTGTATGTGACTGTCTCACAAATTATTACATGAGTTGAGATAGGAAGACCCCATATGGCAAACTTAATACTCATTTGTGCAGCTTTTCCCTTTATGTACAATTTTTGTCTGGCTTGTATTTATCTTTCATCTGAGACCTTTCATCTATTTATCTGAATAAAACAGAAAGGCAGAAAAAAATAAATAGAATAATGGTAAAAATAACCAGACATTAGTAAAACATGCTAAAGCAAATGAATGATTGTGCCAAATGTTCTTTATTTATTTTGGTAGAAATCTGTGCTTGGTTGAATGGCTAAAGGGCATGTTTCCCTACAGGAATGCACATTTTGCTCAAGCTTCACACATACCAGTGGATACAGGAGAATATGAAATGCTTTTGCAATATATCGCATTATGTTTCTCCTGAGTAAAAGACAGACAAGCAGGAGTTACTTCTAAAAGTATCTTACGTCTTTCAAAGCTGCTTTCATGTGTGTATGTTTTTTTCTGTAAGATTACAAACTGTTCTTTAAATTATTCACAAGTCAATTCAGTAATTTGATTATTTGTAGAAAAAACTATGATTGCATGCAGTTTCTAACAATTAGCAGGACAGTGTATAGAAATTGTAAAGTGGTTTTATTGTTGCGTAAAGTCTCTGTCAAGAAAAGGTGTCCATCTTATTAAAAAGCATAATTCTGTAAACTTTGGGGGAAGCCGGTTTCTTTTTGGTTATTATAGTTGTTTTTCCACTTACGAAATAAAGCAAAAGTTAGACCTGTTATATCATTGAAAGATGCTGAGAAATTAATCCACGCTTTTGTTTTCATTCAGCTAGATTACTGTAACGCTGTCCTCTCAGGACTACCCAAAAAAGACATAAATCGATTGCAAGTATTGCAGAATGCAGCTGCTAGAATCTTAACTAGGAAAAGAAAATCCGAGCACATCTCTCCAGTTTTGATGTCACTACATTGGTTACCTGTGTCATTCCGAATTGACTTTAAAATCCTGCTTATAGTTTACAAAGCCTTAAATAATCCCGCTCCATCTTATATTTAGGAATGTCTTACACCTTATACAGTACTCTCAATCGTAACCTTAGATCTTTAAATGAGTGTCTGCTTAGAATTCCAAGAGCTAAACTTAAAAAAAGTGGTGAGTTAGTCCTTCTGTTATGCACCTAAAATCTGGAATGGCTTGCCAATAGGAATTTGCCAGGCTAATACAGTGGAGCACTTTAAAAAACTGCTAAAAACACATTACTTTAACATGGCTTTCTCATAGTTCATCTTAGTTTAATCCTGATGCTCTGTATATTCAATTAATTATCATTATTATTCATGGTATTCATATTCAAAATCCATACTAACCCCTACTTTCTCTTCTGTTCTTTTTCTGGTTTTCTGGGGTGGCGACTTGCGCCACCACCACCTGATCAAAGCACCGTGATGTCCCTACATTGATGGATAAAAGTCCAGATGTCCACATGACCACCATCATCAAGTTCTTCCATGGGAACCCTGAATACAATGAGGACTGATCATTTATCTTAGGTAGAATTCCTAGAGGGGGTTGGGCGGTCGCATGGCTTGGAACCCCTGCAGATTTTATTTTTTTCTCCAGTCGTCTGGAGTTTTTTTGTTTTTTCTGTTCTCCCTGGCCATCGGACCTTACTTTTATTCTATGTTAATTAGTGTTCCCTTATTTAAATTCTTAATTTATTTCGTCTTTTTTCTCTTTCTTCATCATGTATAGCACTTTGAGGTGCATTATTTGTATGAAAATGTGCTATATAAATGTTGTTGTTGTTTTTAAGGAATGAACTGTCTTAATACACAAGTAATGTGAACAGGCAGCAGGACAGTGCAGCTAGAATTGCGGCTGCCTCACGGTGTTGGACCCTATATTAGCTCTGAAAGGAGGTACCCTGGGAGTCATTCTCATATTCTAAGCGTGTGCTTTTAGATTGATTGGCTTTTTTTGCCAGCTTGGTGTGTAATGAACTGACAATAATCTTCTTATATAATACACTACTGTGGCTGTTCGTTTTTCTGTCCAGGATTTGAAATCACCTGTAGCTCGCAAACCGTTTCACCTATTGACCTGACATTCGTTACACATTCGTGACCTCTACTGTCTGCTTTCAGGGTGATGATTTTTATTACTCTTTTTATTTTTATTTTATTTTATTGTAGAATCAACTCTCGGCAGCTGCCAGCAGGGCGGCCATGCAGCACATGTGTATGGCCGCCGTTTTCATTCCCTAGCCCCTTCGCTGTTACTTCCCCTACCTCTTTATATTTTAAATCATTCTTGAGGCAGATTAAAGACTTAAGTGCCAACTTAAGCAAAAAATTAAAGAAAATGTACTAAGTAATTTCAACACAAACACTGACTTAATCAGTTTTAACGTGAAAAGATGCTGACGGATGAAGAGAAGAAGCGGGCCGCTAGGGTGGAGAATAGAAGAGCTGCTCAGGAAGCAGCAAGCGCATCAACCTCTTACTGGTCTAGGTATAATATACATTCCATGCTGTAAGACTTAACATGTTTTCCAGGTGTTTATGAGTACGGGATCACCTTCATGAAAAAGAACATTGTCACAGTTTATGAGGGATGTTAAAAAAATTTCCGCACTTTATTTTTGCTGAAAACGGTGAAGACGGGAGGAGTAGTAATTGGGCATTAAACACTTGGTACGATGCTGAGAAAATTGCGTCGCAAACGAAGGTGACTATGTACAAAAGTGGTGTAATTTGTTTTTAGTGAGAAGTCAAGCAAAATGACACCTTTTATTGGCTAACTAAAAAGATTACAATAGGCAAGCTTTCGAGGCAACTCAGGCCCCTTCTTCAGGCAATCTTTTTAGTTAGCCAATAAAAGGTGTCATTTTGCTTGACTTCTCACTACATTCCTAATGGTTAACACGGTACAACACCCTAATTTGTTTTTGAAATTCTTAACAAATAGAGTTTAAAAAAGTGTGGAAACTTTTTGGATGTCCCTCATACTTTTAAAGTAACTTAACACCACTATCATACTTACAGTACTTTAAAACAACAATGTGATTAAGAAATAATCATTTGAGTCGAATTTTAAAGAGAATCCCAGTTGTTATATCATTGTTTAGTTAACATTTCAAAAGAATACTGTGATTTGGATGAACATCCTGTTATAGTAAATCAATCCATCGTAAGAATACATTGCACCGCTAAAATGTAACATTTACCAGACCACCTATATATAGTCTTCAGTGTAGTAAACTGGCCACCAGGGTAATGTCCCTTAAACCGCTATAAACGGCCATTAAGTTAAAGAAAAATAAACAAAATAAAAAGGGCCATAATGTGGAATGACTCACTAAGTAATGTTGACAATGAAAATATTGTTAACAACATCACATGCCCCTATTCAAATGTGTACAAAGGGTAGCCAAACTGGTTAAACAGCACTCAAAGTTTTAATGTTATTTTAGCAATGCTTGGTAATAGTTGACAGGTGCTTGTAATAAATAACTTTTCCAACACGACCGCAGGAGTTTATGATTTGCAAAGCTACGATATGCTGTTAATTATGCATTACTTACACAGAAATAGTTTGTTAAGGAACCAGGTGGCATTAAGTGTTTGCATTTTAATAAAAGTGTACATTTTTCATTTATAGAGCTGAGATATTTTAGACTGATATTATAGCTGTGGGGTGGCTAATAGAAACAATTCTTGTAAAGACCTAAGAGCTGGTTTGACAACATTGCTTTCTGAATGTCAGCAAATGAATGTATGTATCCCAGATCTGCTTGTCTCTCTAATAATTTTGATGATCTGCTGGCAATCATCTGAAGGATGCACAGGAAGTTATTGACTGTTCTCAGTATGACTTCCTAATATCATGTTAAGTCCTCAGGTGTACTGCCAGTTATAAGATGCACAAAAGCCTTGCTTAGGCATTGAATGGGCAACATTCTTCTCTGCAGCAGGTTTCCTCTAAAGTTAGTTTTGTTTACTTTGTGTGTTGATTTAGTAATTCCTAGCTTTGGAGCAGTCTTCCATGGTTTTGTATTTTCAGACTGTCTGTTAGTTTTGATCACTGGATCACAATTAAGACTAGGGTTTCTGAAAGTTTCAACTTTTCTTGTTAATTAATTTAGTTTGTTTCTGAATATCGTAGAGGAAAGGTTTCCTCCCCAGTCCAAAGACATGCAGGGTAGGTGGATTGGTGAGGTTAAGCTGGCTTCTGGTGTGTTTATGTGTGTGTCTTTTCACTCAGAGATACAATTGGTGCTCTGCCTGGGGATTGTTCTTACCTTGTGCCTGATGCTTTCTGGGATAGGCCCAATCTTCCCTGCAACCCTGCTTTGGATAAGTATGTTTAGAAAATGAATAAAATGAATGGATGATAAAGAAACAGTACTTACTTTTATATCTTTTTTCACATATAACCTCCGTAAACATTATGGTTTCACCTGTTTCAAAAATGGCAAATATATGGCATTTCATTTTTATATTAACATTAACTAGACAATTTCAAGCCTTTGTTTCTCCACTAACCTTAAGTCTGAAGAAACAATTTGACCTGGTCACTGCACACATGTTCAAAGAACAATGAGCAAGGAAAAATACTGTACTATAACTGAACCTTGAAATGTGCCTATATGGAACTGTTTGTTAACAGTATTTAGCATTATCTAATCTTTGATCAGTGTCTGATTAAAATATGATGAAGACAAGATGTATTAATTCTACAAATTAAATTGGAGCAAAATGAACAAAAGCAGTCCTGGTTCTTTCTCATTGACTGTTGTGGGCAAGGCAATCAGAATGAAGACTGCAGGTTGGAGAAGGTGGCACAGGACAAGGGTTTGGTCTTACAAGGCCCTAAAAGCAGGAATAAAACTTGCAATGGTAATAGTGGCAAAAGTTGTCATGCCATTTGGTGAAGACTGAAGTCTGTGTTGAGGCAGTACATCCACTATGTGTTTAAAAATGTCCTGTATGGGCAAGAAACATTAGTGTACCTACAGAAAAAAAATAACATGGAAGGAAACAAACAAAACTTCACAGGATGACAGAAAACAAGGGACTCAGTATCTTAGAAGAGAGTAAAGGAGGAACATCATATAATGCTAAATGGAAAGGCAAATGACTATGCTGTTCTTGATATAGCTGAGGAAGCTGAAGTGCTCAATGGAAGAAATGCCTGTTTAAAAACCATGGAAGACTTCAATGCGTAGGCACATGAAGTTCAATAAATGGAACTGTAGCCTTGTGTCTCTGTTTTAGACAATTATAGACTGAGGTAATGTGGAATGCTGTTATGTGATTATTTTAGGTGGATAAATGGTTGAACTACCCTACCTATTAAACTTGGATATAGGATATGTTGATTTAGCTGCAGAGAGGCAGTAGAGGTTTGGTTTACATTTTGATATTTTTACTGTGATTGGTCACTTTTCTATCCCTACCCTTGTGTGCTTGCTTTATTTCATAAATGCACATCTATCTAAAAATTCTTCTTGACATCATTCTGGATTTCTGCACGCTATCAGAGCATCCAAGCTGACTTCTTTGTGTTAAACTGATCTATAATAACATAAGCACTGTGTTAAGTGAAATACTCCTACGTGTTGAAATGTAGATATTGTCTTCAGTGTCTGAGTTTTGTAAAATGTTGTTTCTTTTGGTAGAATGACAGAAGTGCTTAAATGTACATTATGCTGATGGGATTGCTATTTTTGAATTGTAGGATGGCATCATTGTTTTTCCTTGGCTTGCAAAACCATTTTGCCTTTTTATTTTGCTATAGAAATATCTTAACATTTAATAACTTCTTCTTTCCTTTTGTTTTATTCCCTTTAAATACCAATAATCAAATTATTTTTAATATGCAGTATGCCAGAATATTTTATTTTACAATGTATACTTTAAAGTTGTTATATTTTGTGTGTGGTAGTTTGAATAGGTGTTGGGCCAGTGATTTATTCTTCAGTTTATTATTTATTTATTTAAGTACGTTTTTATTTATTTTAATAATTATAGTATAATATTAATAGCATATTTTTGTATAAGCGAATGTGCCTTCTGGGCTTATGTAATTACGGCAATGTTAATCTTCTTCTTCTTCTTCTCCTTTCGGCTGCTCCCATTAGGGGTTGCCATAGCGGATCATCTTCTTCCATATTGTCCTGTCTTCTGCATCTTGCTCTGTTAAATTACAGCAGTATTAATAAAGTTCCTAATTTATTGCATGATCTTACTTGATACATTATCATAAGTTGCTTTATTGATCATACCAGATTACAATAATATATTAAAATTAAAATTGCACAATAAAATCGAATAAGCAAATATATATGAATTGAAATTCTCTTAAATATTAGGAAGACCTTAAAGTATACCTGAGAAATGCAAAATATGAAAATAAGCTCTACAAATTAAACTCACATCACAATTAGACTACATGGTACAAGTGGGAACCAAATAAACTATACAGGAATAGTATGTCCATTTTGAGCTACAGCTTTTCATGATAGTTGTATAAGTCAATATTCTTCAATGACAGAACTGTCAAAGTGAATAGCAAGAATGTAGAAATGCAAACATGTCTATTTATTAATTGTATTTTCAGTATTTGGTTGTGTAAGACCTCTGTGGCAGCAGGCCATCTACCAATAAATGTTTTGTCTGTGCTAGTCATTGAACCCTAGGTTTATTTAACTTCTAGTTAATCAAAATGACCATGAAGTATATGTTTTGGTTAAAAGTAAATCAAGTTATACTCTTTTAGGGGCTTTTCTATTTTATATAATATTTACAAATATTTAAGGTCCCTCATTCTATTTTAAAAAGACAGGTCAATTTTACTGGGGTAGTCATATAAAAATCTCAGTTTATATACAAGTTCTTTCAGATGCTGAGACAACATAGTGAGGGTTTGCTGTTTCCCATGAGTGGCTTGTGGAATTTCATAATGAATTCCTGGCTAAAAACAAACTGATGAAGCCATATGGGATGTGTCTTTTCATGTAGATTAGACTGCTGTTTCGCTTACCCTCATGATATATTATTATGTATATGTAAAGTATGTGTGTGTGTGTGTGTGTGTGTGTGTACATATGTGTACAAATAAACTTAATATGCATATTTCTGAAGTTGATTAACTGTGCTCCACACTCCGAGTACAAATACAAGATAAACAGAAGTCTTCTTATGGAAAAAGTTTACCACAAAGCAGAAAGTAGTCTCTAATCAAAAGACTGATTACAATGAATATCTGCAGCCATGATATTCTAGAGCATAGGTTCTTAAACTATAGGTCGGATTGCATGTTGTCTGAATTTGGGTCGTACAAAGTCGCGATTCACAATTGCACTTAACGGGGAATTGTCGCATATGTGTCTTGTGATGAGTTGCCACGGGCCATTAAAGCAATTCCATTGCTCCCCTATGACATGCGTCACATATTTTCAAAAGGACAACCCTCCACGGGACAACTACTGGCAGTGATTCTCCAAAGGGGGGATCTCCAAGCCCAGAATGACAGGCAGGGGGAATTCTGGGTCTCTAAGGCACAAGAAAAGCAAAAATGGGTCACAAGTAAAAAAGTTTAAGAACCACTGCCCTAGACGACTGAACATCACAAAAAGATATGTAAGTCCAGAGGCTTTCATCTGATTAAGAACTTGATTGCAAATTTCAATCTCCAGCTAGCATTGCCCACCAAAATCTGGACTAAGTAGTCCTGTTTTAGACCAAATAAATAATTAACATTCATTTTTCTATTAGAGGCAAAAGCTTAATCAGAGTTTATAGCTTGAGCCCAGAAACTTTTTATATAGGTATTATTCACCCCATTCTCAGCTTTGGTATATACTAGACATAGAACATCACCCATTAGCTGCCTCCAACCATAGAAAACTGTTTGTATCAATCTCGTATGAGCATTTATTTACAGTTGTGCTTGAAAGTTTGTGAACCCTTTAGAATTTTCTATATTTCTGCATAAATATGACCTAAAACATCATTAGATTTTCACTCAAGTCCTAAAAGTAGATAAAGAGAAACGAGTTAAACAAATGAGACAAAAATATTATACTTGGTCATTTATTTATTAAGGAAAATGATCGAATATTACATATTTGTGAGTGGCAAAAGTACAGTGCATCCGGAAAGTATTCACAGCACATCACTTTTTCCACATTTTGTTATGTTACAGCCTTATTCCAAAATGGATTAAATTCATTTTTTTCCTCAGAATTCTACACACAACACCCCATAATGACAACGTGAAAAAAGTTTACTTGTGGTTTTTGCTAATTTATTAAAAATAAAAAAACTGAGAAAACACATGTACATAAGTATTCACAGCCTTTGCCATGAAGCTGTGAATACTTTCCAGATGCACTGTATGTGAACCTTTGCTTTCAGTATCTGGTGTGACCTCCCTTTGCAGAAATAACTGCAACTAAACGTTTCCGGTAACTTTTGATCATTCCTGCACCGGCTTGGAGGATTTTTAGCCCATTCCTCCGTACAGAACAGCTTCAACTCTGGGATGTTGGTCGGTTTCCTCACATTAACTGCTCATTTCAGGTCCTTCCACAACATTTTGATTGGATTAAGGTCGGGACTTTGACTTGGCCATTCCAAAACATTAATTTTATTCTTCTTTAACCATTCTTTGGTAGAATGACTTGTGTGCTTAGGGTCGTTGTCTTGCTGCATGACCCACCTTCTCCTGAGATTCAGTTCATGGACAGATGTCCTGACATTTTCCTTTAGAATTCTCTGATATAATTCAGAATTCATTGTTCCATCAATGAAGGCAAGCCGTCCTGGCCCAGATGCAGCAAAACAGGCCCAAACCATGATACTACCACCACCATGTTTCACAGATGGGATAAGATTCTTATGCTGGAATGCAGTGTTTTCCTTTCTCCAAACATAACGCTTTTCATTTAAACCAAAAAGTTCTATTTTGGTCTCATCCGTCCACAAAACATTCTTCAAAATAGCCTTCTGGTTTGTCCACATGATCTTTAGCAAGCTGCAGACTAGCAGCAATGTTTTTTTTGTGAAGCAGTGGCTTTCTCTTTGCAACCCTGCCATGCACACCATTGATGTTCAATGTTCTCATGATGGTGGACTCATGAACGTGAACATTAGCCAATGTGAGAGAGGCCTTCAGTTGCTTAGAAGTTACCCTGGGGTCCTTTGTGACCTCGCCGACTATTACACGCCTTGCTCTTGGAGTGATCTTTGTTGGTCGACCACTCCTGGGGAGGGTAACAATGGTCTTGAATTTCCTCCATTTGTACACAATCTGTCTGACTGTGGACTGATGGAGTCCAGACTCTTTAGATATGGTCTTGTAACCTTTTCCAGCCTGATGAGCATCAACAACTCTTTTTCTGAGGTCCTCAGAAATCTCCTTTGTTTGTGCCATGATACAATTCCACAAACATGTGTTGTGAAGAGCAGACTTTGATAGATCCCTGTTCTTTAAATAACACAGGGTGCCCACTCACACCTGATTGTCATCCCATTCATTGAAAACACCCGACTCGAATTTCACCTTCAAACTTACTGCTAATCCTAGAGGTTCACATACTTTTGCCACTCACAAATGTGTAATATTAAATCATTTTCCTCAATAAATAAATGACCAAGTATAATATTTTTGTCTCATTTGTTTAACTGGTTTCTCTTTATCTACTTTTAGGACTTGAGTGAAAATCTGATGATGTTTTAGGTCATATTTATGCAGAAATATAGAAAATTCTAAAGGGTTAACAAACTTTCAAGCACAACTGCATATTATATGCTAAGTATCAATTAGTTTAGCTTTTGTTGTCTAGAATATAATTACATTTGAACTTAGGCAAGTTGCATACCCTATCAAGGACTAGAACTATGTACATCACATACATTACACCAATCTGACTTGTATTAGACTTTATTAGAAGGTAAATACATTTAATAAGCAGTAAACAAAAACACCTTCAATCAAATGTTGTTTGTTTTTTTGCAACAATGTAAATCTAAATTGGATATTTCAGTTTGGCAATTAAGAAGCTTGATGACTTTTGCAGACAAACTGTTGTGAGTGAAGTGCACTTTCTTTATTCAGTTAAAAGGTGACACATTCAAATATATGGAGTAAAATGGGTTAAAGATTTAAATATGCAGTAACATGAGGAAACAGAGACATTAACTGAAATGTTCAGGATGCATGGAGTCATATGGCAAAGTTGCCTAAAATGACCTCAGAAAGCTATGGAGTAGTGTTTTCCATTAGGTGGGGCTGACAGTGAAGAACAGACCTTTTGCTTCATTGCTTTACTCGTTGTTACATTCAATCCAGGAGAGCACTGTGGTGTCAAAGGATTAGTGAGACACACAAACAAGTTTTTCTCCTAACTTCAAACCATTACTGCCCCTTCTCTTAGCTATCATCTGTTTGATCAAATGCCAGTTCCCCAAATTCTTTGATATGGCAACGCTCACCTTTAACCCCTTTAGAAAAAGAAAAAAACACACTTTACAGAGGTAGGTATGTAAGGTCATAGAAAAGTGTTCAAAATTAACTAAGTGTAAGGACACACAGGTAGACACGCAAGTGGCATACTTCTCATGACTGGATAAATGTTGACCTGCAGACTGCAGGCATCATAGTTAACATAATTTCAGAAAACTGAGAAGATAAAAAAGAAATGGGATAGAAGATAGCAGACAATGACAAAAAAAGAAGAAAAAGTCCATATTATAAGGTCTGATCTTGTATGACTGCATACATTCCAAAAGAAGCCAGTTAAACCCAAACCCAGTGACCCAGACAGCAGGATATTACCAATAATGATAGCCATACTTTACACCTTGATTTTATTCTTTTCACACTTCTTTCATGTATCCATTCACATACTTTGATCAGTGAGTGGTGAGTTCTACTCATTGTGTTTGCTGCAATCTTCATTTTACTCTGATTTTCAAGAAAACATAGCATACATAGTGAAACCAGGAGAACCCAACCTGTCCAAGGACATCTGCTGTTACTGTCTAAGCAGCAAAACACCATTGGTGGCATGCCTGATCTCTCACAAGGGAATGTGGTCTTTAAAATTCCCAAGTTAAATGAAAACCCATGAGTCAGATGGACTTGGATGCCATTATTCATACAGTAGTACGGCTGAACCATTTCTCTGTCAGAATTTGATAACAAGTAGCAGAACCTGGTAACTACTGGAGCAGAGCTAAGTGGAAATATGGCTCATTTTGATGGCAAGCAGTAGTCCCCAAAATACAAACAAGTTGTAGAGAACACCTATAATTGAATTTGTCAGAAAAGAGCACACTCAAGTCTCTTTAAGTACTAAGCTGTAGCTGTTCTCACAGCTTAAAAAATACACATTTAGATCTGTTTTACCAGTCAAGAGGTAAGGTAGTTCAGGATAAAGATCTCTAAATCACAACAATCCCAAGTAACCAGAAGTGTTGCCTGTATTACCATTATACCATGAAGCTCTAGACATCTGTCACAATTATACTGATGTCACCGCTATCGTAAGTCCCATTCCAATCAAATGAATCATTATACAGCTTCCACTGCCTTGGAAAACTAAAGAGATGGTCAGTTTCCAGTTTGAACTCTATCACAAGTGCATTATACCTGTACTGTAATTTCAAGAGGTCAGTGTGGCAGCAGTATCAGGTGAGCTCAGAAGGATGATAGAGTGGACTAGAAACTGCATTTACTGCCTGGGAATGTGGCAATAGACCTCTCACAGTGTCATTTCCCCTCAGGGTAAATTTCGACTAAAGGTTATATTCATGGGGATATAATCAGTTTAGCACAAAGCTCAAGGAGGAAGGTAGCCATTTTAAGTAGTGGTCAGCAAGGTTCTAAGCGTCTCCTTGTCAGGACATTATAAAAAGTGTCTGGCATCCAGATTAACCAGTTTTCTCCAGATAAACCATATGCTAAAGATATGTGTTAGTCAACAGATTTTGCTTTTGCTTGGTAAGTGTTAGTGCAACAGGATTAGAGAAAATAAAACTGACTAGGAGACATTATACATTTGCAAGGAATCAGTCCTGTAAGCAGGAGCCATTAAATGTAACGAGGATATTACCAAAACTTTAAATTGAGAATGAACTAGAGAACTTATGAGGTGCTGATTTGGCGTACACACTACTTCACAGAAGGCTGGCTTTCTGTCCCAAGATTTTTCTTGACAACTTGTTAGAGTGTGCCTATAATGGGTGATGGGAATCACATGTATTCAGCAGTTATTTTCAACAATGCACCTACATCAGAGACATTACACAGGTCTGGCACTTTTTGAATTTACTGTTACATTGCAACGCCTGTAATGATCTGACATGTATTTTCATTTTTTTAGCAGCAGATTCTTGGCCTTTAAAAATAACCAGGTGCAACATTTTGGGTTTTGGGAAGCCAAGGAACATAATGGTCCCATTTAACTCGAAAACATTTTTAATGAAGTGAAAAGGTAATTATATGTTTTTTGGTATGGGCAGCACCTATATGTGTGTTTTGTTTGGTCTGGTTACAAATTAGCTACTAGGTAAGGTCAATCAGAAGTGTACAGTGTGCAACATGACCGAATCAAGGGTATAATGGTTAGCATTATACACTTCCTGCTTTATCCAAGTTTGTGGATGCTCACTATATTACTTAGTACTAGTTTGTTATAGTTCTATAGAAGGATGCATACTTATAGGACAAGTAATACAGCCAATCAATCAATCATTTGATAAATGAATACATAAACAAAAATAAATGTATATTGTGCAGATATTTCAAAATGAACTTAATGGGTACGTTGGGTGGAAGCATTGAATTGCCTGATAGCATTGTGCAGAAAAGACCCCAGAGGCGCTTCTTAGCACACCGTGATGGAATGTGCTAGTGGCTAAACAAGCTCTAAGATAGTGCCTCCTGGAGGGGATGGAGCAGATTTTTCATGATGGCACCAAATTTTGCCATCATTCTCTTTTCCACAACAGCTCCCAGTGTGTCCAGGGTTCGCCCTGTGATGGAGCAGGCTTTCCAGGTATTGTGCATCTTTTGAGCTCATTTTGCTTCCCAGGAGACTTCAGTGTAGAACAACACACCGGCTACTATGGACTAACAGAACATTTTCAGCAGCTTACATCAAAAGACCTGAGCCTCCTTAACAAGTACAGTTTGCTCTGGCCCTTCTTGACAGCACCTCTGTGTTGTCAGACCAGTCAACTTTGCCAGAAGTCCACAACCAGCTCTTTTGTCTTGCTGATGTTGAGCTGCAACAAAACAAAATCCTCCACAACCTTCCTGTACTCTGACATACATTATTACTTTCCATCTAAACCAAATAAGATATCCTGTCCTTCAGTGATCATTAGAAAAGAGAACAGAAAAAAAAAACTGAAGTAATCGCTAAAAAGTTTCTGAAGTATCCAAAACATTAACAATGATTTAGCAAGCTTAATTAATTGGGGACAACATTTGTAAATGTCTGATGATTCTAAAGTAAACTTATTTTGTCTAATTATGAAATTAATTTATACCTCAGCTACCCCATAACCCTAGGTTAAAAATATGGATGAATGAGTGGATGAAATCAATAGGCTATTCTTTTTTAATCATGATATGATTAATAGGTTTGAATATTTCCGTTTGAGCAAGCAGTGTAGTGTAAGTTGTCATGGTCACTAAGCAGTAATGTCCAAATGGATGTTTTTCCATACTGAGGTGTTAGAATATTAGTAATCTGTACATTTCAAGAGAAAATTCAGAGTTGTGTTAGACTCTGCTTTACAGAGTTATAATTATATTCTAATAACTATGCTTTCAGACATATGTGCAGTAAACATATATGACACTAAATTATGCTTATCAACAACATTTTTATTTTTATACCACATTTTCATACAAGAGATGTAGCTCAAAGTGATTTACACAATATAAAAGAAGAGTTACAAGACAACAGCAAGTTAGAAACAGATAGTTATATAAAACTAAAATTATATATAAAGATAATTTATAAAGAATTAATATGCACATAGCACAGATACACAAGTAGTAGAATTCTAAACTGAAGATATGTTTTATAAGTCCATTAAGATCATTCAAATCCTGTTCTCAAATGGCCAGGGAGGACAGGAAAAAAAACCAAAAAACTCCGTGGGCGAGATGCTGGTGGAAAAAAAAAAAAACTGTATCTGAATGGGTTTCTGGCCAGAAGAGTACCCAGCATTGCACTGGGCATCCTACCCAACACAAAGGTGCTAAACTCAGTCTTATTATTTTTAATCTTCACATTAATCAATTCGATACAGTTGGTTTTGCGGACCATTAGAGTATCTACTTTGATTCCATCATCACAAGTGGCTGCACAGTACTGTGATGAGGTGGTGGTAGAATAAAACACCACCAAAGAGAAATTGGAAAAGAAAACAGAGAAAAGTAGGAATTAATAATAACAGCACATTCATTAAGTATGTCATATTGCAAAGCATACAGTATATAATCTAATAGAAATAGAACAGAAGTGAATTAAGAAAAGGCCAAATTGAAAAAGTGGAATTTTAATAGTTTTTTTAAATTGATGAATGATATTAGCCTGGCTTATCTCTGTCAGTAAAGTATTCCAATTTTTGTTGCATAACAGCAAAAGGCTGCCTCACCACTTCTTTGATGCTTATCTCTCTGTATAATAAGCAAACCAGTGTTAGATGATCTGATGTTACAACTGGGAGTGTAAGGGGACAGGCACTCTAAAATATACCAGGGAGCAAGATTTGTCAGAGCGTTTATATATCATTAGCAGTATTTTAAAATCTATTCTAAAGGACACAGGTAATCAATGTAAAGATGCTAAAACCCGTAAGTTGTGCTCAGATTTTCATTTGCTGGTTAAGATTCTAGCTGCTTATCATCATTTACCAAACAACCTAGTTCAGTGTTTGGGCTTTGTGGTTTGGATCATACCATATTTTGGCAGCATTAGTTTAAAAATTGTGGAGTTATCATTAACCTAGTCTAGTGGTCTGTGGATGTTAGACACAACAACAACAATATTTACAAATGATGTAGCTCAAAGTGCTTTACAAGATGAATCAAGAAAAATTTATAAAAAATCTAAATATAAAAAAATGATTTGGCAATACTAAGCAACAAAGAATAAAGTAAGGTTCAATGGCCAGGAGGACAGAAGAAACAAACAAAAAAAAAACTCCAGAGGGCTGGAGAAAAAAAAACAAAATCTGCAGGATTTTCGAGGCCAAAAGACCACCCAGCCCCTCTAGGCATTCTACCTAACATAATTGATCTCAATCAGTCCTCATGGTTTTCATGCTTCACATGGAAGAATTAGATGATGACGGTCATGTGGACATCAATGTAGGGACTGCTACCACATAAAACCGGAATAAGAACAGCAGAGTAAGTAGGGGTTAGTATGGATTGTGGAGCCATGATAAAAATGATAATTAAATGCATACAGTATACTGAATATCAGGATTACAAAACCAAAAGACCTATAGACAAACATATGCAGACAACAATAATGTGGAAACTCTGCACAAACATTGTGCACAGATTCCAAACCAGTTTGTTAGAACTTTGAGATACTGGGCTACTAGGGCAAGTCGCCCAGTCACAAAAAGATTTTCAACTTTGACAAACAATTTTCTGAGACATAAATATAAACCAGTATGAAAGTTCATAACATCAGAGAGAATTTTTTAGATTTTTAAGATTTTTTTTTTCTATAAATAGCACATGTTATGTGGTAAGGCATTTTGCATTTGGCAAGAGAATTCAGACTACTAAGAAATATTACAGTCTATCTGCTGCACTTGAAATATTTACATGGATCCAATCTGTTAATTTACATTGAGTTTGATATAAAAATATTTTTTTCTTTTCCACACTATGTCTTCATTTATACTTCAGGAATATTTTTACTTTACCCAGTCAATTTCTTGGTGGAGTTGCGACCCTGTCCATACAACAAAAGTTTCCCTACGAAAAAGTTCCCTGCCTAGATGTTCTCTTAGACACATATCTTTGTCTGACAAGAATCCAATCCCATTACCTTCTAAGACTTCGCCATTCAATTGAGGTATAAAACTGTAACCAAAATTTAACTAAGTATTAATTACATTTTCAAACACAAGGTCCATCATTATCTTTATGAAGGATATAGAAATATTTTAAACCACTTTAAAATACCTTTCAAAACATTCAGTAGTACAAGTACACCTTTATAATGGATGGACAGGATTAAGATTAGGTGGTTGTCAGGGAAACACTCTGTAAATAAAGAATAGTTGAGATTACCATCATAAACATATCCAAGATTGGCATCCTTTATTACAACAAGCTTGAGGGAGCCTGCCATGTCCATAAGACGTTTGGCATTACACGACTAAAGTTTATAACAAAGTAACAATCTTAAACAAGTTTGGTTTGTTTGCATAGGAAATACAGTACAGGCCAAAAGTTTGGACACATCTCCTCATTCAATGTGTTTTCTTTATTTTCATGACCATTTACAGCACTCCATCACTCTCCTTCTTGGTCAAATAGCCCTTACACAGCATGGAGGTGTGTTTGGGGTCATTGACCTGTTGAAAAATAAATGATCGTCCAACTAACCTGACTTCTGCACAACACAACTGCTGGTCCCAACCCCATTGATAAAGCAAGAAATTCCACTAAATAACCCTGATAAGGCACACCTGTGAAGTGAAAACCATTTCAGGTGACTACCTGTTGAAGCTCATCGAGAGAATGCCAAGAGTGTGCAAAGCAGTAATCAGAGCAAAGGGTGGCTATTTTGAAGAACCTAGAATATAAAACATGTTTTCAGTTATTTCACTTTTTTTTGTTAAGTACATAACTCCACATGTGTTCATTCATAGTTTTGATGCCTTCAGTCATGAAAAAAAAGAAAACACATTGAATGAGGAGGTGTGTCCAAACTTTTGGCCTGTACTGTATATTTAATGAGTCAAGGCAGGAAGCCTTCCTTTCTTTTTGATCTGAGCATCTAATCCCATTCATTTTTCTATGTTTTCTATTTGAAGCTGAGGTCTGTGCTTAGAACATGTGTAGTACCCCCCTCTTCCGCTATTCAAATTCATCCCCTGTACTTTTTTGGTTCATCCCTTTTTCATAAGTCTAAACCTATATCTGGTGTCTATTTCCCCTTTGCAAAGCTTCCCTCAAAACTCTGCCATTAATGTCTAATTGGCTTACAGACATTTCCCCATCCTCTGCATTGTGCTGGCAAAGCATCTTTCTAAATATCAAAAAATGCTCTAAAACTCCTAATGTCTACCCTACCCTACTCCCCAGAGACGTCATCTAATGGGAGTAGAATTTGATCCCTTTTGTCACCCTTGTCCGTTTAAAGTCTCTGGCACTTTCCTCCACATGTTATGAGCGTGGCCTCTGGCTGAGGTTCTTTGGCACTATGTGGCTGAATCCCTTTCTGGGATTCTTACTTTCCCCATTCCTTTCCGCCCTTATGTTATTCTCCTCCTAGACATTTGTTCTATTTACTCGTTTTCTCTTTCTCTCTCCTGGTAGAGCCTTTTAATAACTGCAACCATGGTAGCTAAACTGATTTTAGCCTTTCACTGCAAATCTCCTGCCCATGTCTCTCCAGAAATCTAGAAGTCTTAATTTTTCAATCTTAACCTTCTTGAACTTTCTGCATCCCAGATCAACAACTCTTCTCGCTCTACTATACACAACTGGTTTCATGCTGTTCAGTTAGTAAAGAGCTGCTTGGGGTTGCTCCATGAGGCAGTTTCTCCTGCTTTCCACCTTGCACTCCTGGTGTGTGCCATTTTACCCATCAACTTTTTTTTTTCCTCCTATTGTGTACAATTAGATGTTTCAGGTGGGGTGGAGTAGGTGGGCACCGGGAGTTATTGCTGCTTTCTTTTTGTTTACAAATAGCCTAAACAATCAGTTATAATAGCTGGTTTCCTTTTACTGTATTCCTTTTTCATTTTATTAATAAAAATGTGATCATGCATAATAGATAAATGGTATAACAGACCTATATCTGTGTATATCTATCCATCCATCCATCCATTATCCAACCCGCTATATCCTAACTACAGGGTCACGGGGGTCTGCTGGAGCCAATCCCAGCCAACACAGGGCGCAAGGCAGGAAACAAACGCTGGGCAGGGTGCCAGCCCACAACAGGTGTATATCTAAGGGTCCTGAAATAATTACACAGCTTACAAGTCTTAGGCACACATCTATAGTGTATATTTAAAGAGGACCTTCTTATATGTAATTTCTTGTGCAGGACAAAAGAAAAAGTATTAATTTCTACTATCTCATTGTTCCCTTGGTAACTGTACAGGAAATGACAGGTATGGAATATCTTAGCTGCAATGGACAGGCACACCCAAAACACTCACAAGTTCACACAGAAATAATTAAACAGACAAGGATACATTTGGGTTTTCTGTTACAGTACTGATTCATAGTGACCTAAAGAAGTATGTGACCTAAACAGTATTATTTACTGCTTGCTGAAGATTTATTATAAAATTTTATCAGTATATAAACTGTTATTTAATAATAAGTTGTAAGGTTTTTAAACTCTTTTGTTACTCTCCCCAACACGCCAAAGAGTGTCACGAAGCGAAATCGCCACATCTGTGGAAAACAGCATCTCTGTTGCTGAGGCAACTGCAGGCTCAAACCAAGGCAGCGGTTCACTGCGAAAGCAAATTCCAGCCGATCGCAGTCACGCTATAGGTGCCTGTCATCGATGGGTGATGCAAGGAACATTATAAATGCAGGGAACAGTATTACGTAGCCACAACCCTGCCTGATTGCTGTGTCTATGTATAGGAGAGTAGCAGATCCCACTACAATAAATAACCATGCTGTTCCTGTTTCAAGCTGAATAAAGCTGGTTTACTAAAGTACTGAGACTCAGCCTCATGTTATGGGGTGCAAAACAGGTACTTGCACGTCACAAACTATTTGAATGTACATGAACTAATAAGGCGGTACGGTGGCACAGTGGGTAGCACTGCTGCCTCGCAGTTTGGAGATCCGGGTTTGCTTCCCGGGTCCTCCCTGCGTGGAGTTTGCAAGTTCTCCCCGTGTCTGCGTGGGTTTCCTCCGGGTGCTCCGGTTTCCTCCCACGGTCCAAAGATATGCAGGTTAGGTGCACTGGCAATCCTATATTGTCCCTAGTGTGTGCTGGGTGTGTGTGCCCTGCGGTTGGCTGGCGCCCTGCCCAGGGTGTGTTTGCTTCCTGGCACCCTGTGTTGGTTGGGATTGGCTCCAGCAGACCCCCGTGACCCTGTGGTTAGGATTTAGCGGGTTGGATAATGGATGGATGGACGGATGAACTAATAATGTGTTATTTATTAGGTAATGCGTCTTAATAACTTAGTAAAAATTATTCTTAAGTGTTATCAAGGACTCTTTATTTATACATCTTTATAGAGAAGAAGGGTACATATTATAGACATCTTTCAGAATTAACAGAATAGCCAGGGGCAAGATATACCAAAATATCCAAAACATTACGTTATTTAACATTGGTGATAACAAACTGGCCCTGTGTGAGTGTGGCTGTGTCCATGAATACACCCTGAAGTGGACTAACGCCCTGTTCAGATTTAAATCCTGCCATTTGTTTGATGCTGCTCATTTAGGCTCTATCGCACTACAACTGTGAATTGGACTATGCAGATTTGGGAATATAAACATTTGGCAATATGAAAAAAGAAGATAAGAAAAATAACATGTTTTGCAATTAAGTGTGGTAATCAAAAAAATTAAAGCGCAAACTAACATAAACAAATACACACATTCACAGGCATTCCTTATGACAAATTGTATGAGTAACTCAGTGGTCTTATCTACATTTTGATGCTCATTTATCTTTTTAACAGAAAAAAATGTGTGTTGCTTCCATCTAGCTACTACCTATTTTAAATTATTCTTTTCTTTTTTTAACAATCTAAATCAAACAGCAATTCTGATTTTTTTTTATTTTGTGTGAGGAAAACACTTTTAAACAGTATACGGCCATTATGTAAAACACTTTTTTTTAGGATTGCAACCATTTTCTATTGTTATTTACTATAGATTATAATGACTAAAATAAGGTGCTGTAATTTTTGGGGGATTTATTTTGGTGTTTGTATGAAAGGTTCTTAAGTACAATGACTTCAGCTTGAAGTTACAGCAGATTTTCTGTCTTAGTGATTGCAAGATATGGTGATGGATGGCTTTGGATGGTTGGGGATTCAGTAATAACTCTCACAAACACATCATGCACTTTATGTATTGCGATGCACAGTGGTAATACACTTATTATTTAGTTAGTTAGCCAATAACTGGTTTTATCGAGGGAAACTACTAAAAAAAACATGAAGCAAAAGCATTTCACCCCCACCTAAATATAACGAGTATATCAGCAGGTTCAAGGGGGTTAGTGAAGATCACCTGGAGCACTAGCTGGAGACTAGGTGAAAGACAATAACTCTATAGCTGCCAAGATACACAAATAAGTAATTTACTAAAACAAAATAGCATATTGCATATCAGAGTGCCTCCAGCAGTTATGTATAACATGAGGAAAGACTTTCCTCGAAGAGTTTAGAGCACAAAGTTATTAACAGCACAGTCTTCCAGCTATGACCTGAGATTTAAATTACAATGGCTTTCAATTTAGTCACTGGTTGTGTGGATTTTACATCTTGTCTGCATGCCTGTGTGGGCCTTCCTCTAGGTAGCTTGGTGTATCTCCAACATCTCCAACAACCCAAGGAAATGCATGTAAAATTACTTTTCAGACTCTAAATTAGCCTAGTATGAATGAATATTTTTGACTGAGCATGTCCAATTGTGGATCCTTCACAGCCATGGCCTCCCTGTTGTTGAACTACAAATGTTTACTGATTTGAATGTAGTAAACAGTCCTTGAGTCTCAGTAACTGTTTCTATTAGAAATTTACTGGATAAAGGATGAAATCGTACAGATCTTACAAGACTTATGTACATGATTATTGAACATCCCTCCATCCATTTTCTAAATTGTATATTCAGAATCATGGGAAGTCAATGCCTATCCCAGTTGTACTGGGCACAATAAAGAAACAACTTTGAACAGAGACCTGGGCCATTATAGGTCCCATTCACACACAAACATCCATTCCCGGCCAATTTAGAGTCACCAATTAACCTAATATGCATGCAGCATGTTTGTGATGTAGCAGGAACACCAAAATATACCGAGATAAACCTACGTAGACAGCAGCAAAATGTGTAAATGCCCTCACAAACAATTGTCCATGCCAAGATTTAAATCCAGGACTCTGAAGCCATGATTTCACAGCATGAAACATTGTGCTATTGAAACTGGAGCTTGGTGACATATAGACAAAATAGGGATTCAGTAGTTACAGCAGAAACAATAAAATACTTTAAAGCTATAAAGCTCATCAGGAGATTTAATAAAATTATGTATTTACCAGTAATGGCGCACTGTACAATAATGTGAAGTGAATACACTTGACTTGAGCATTCATAGCTTTCATACTCTTTCTCTGTACGTTTAGCATTCGTTTACTCAGAGGTTGATGCTCTTACTGATTCTTGAGCAGCTCTTCTTTTCTCCACCCTAGCGGCCCACTTCTTGTCTTCTTTCGTCAGTATCTTTTTGTGTTAAAACTGATTAAGTCAGTGTTTGTGTTGCAATTACTTAGTATGTTTTCTTTAATTTTTCACTTAAACGAGCACTTAAGTCTTCAATCTGCCTCAAGAATGATTTAAGATATACAGAGGTAGGGAAAGCGACGGCAAAGGTGGTAGGGATAAGAACAGCACCCGCACACATGCACTGCACAGCTGCCCTGCTGGCTGCTGCCGAGAGTTGATTCTACAGTAAAATAAAATAAAAATAAAAAGAGAATAACCTTGGACGTCAATCATCACCCCAAAAGCGGATAGTAGATGTTACATAGCATATGTGTACCAAATTTCAGGTCAATAGTTCCAATGGTTTGCAAGCTACAGGTAATTTAAAATCCTGGACTGACAAACGAAACAGCCACGGTAGTGTATTATATATCTTCTTCTTCTTCTTCTTTCGGCTGCTCCCGTTAGGGGTTGCCACAGTGGATCATCTTCTTCCATATCTTTCTGTCCTCTGCATCTTGTTCTGTTAGGTAGCGTATTATATATAAAGACTACATTTAGGCACCAACACATTTTTTGGGTTTACATTTCGTTGTTTTACTGTGTCTATTGGAGCACCTACAAGTTTATAACCAGCCAAACAAATTTCTCTGTGTCCCTTTTCTTACTTAGTCACAGCCACATACTTTTCTGACACTGATGGAAACTTTTCCAAAAGGTGTCCGCACAAAAATATAAAAAGATCAAGTTGTGTGCAAGTTCTACATGTATTTTATATTCCAAGAAACATTCTTAAGATGTTAATAATCTAAATGAAAGCAATCATTTCATTAATACTTGCAAAAAAACTTCAGTTCTATAGGGAGCATTTTGCTTTTCCTTTTATGGACTTAATCTCCCAACAAGAATCTATTACAGAGAAGTGATTTAAAATAGCAAAGACACTTTTGCTTATTTCCATAGTAACACTTGTTACTTCTGTTTTATAAATACACTTCTGTTTTATAATAGTGTATGCACATAGTTCATTTGTGCACCCAAACACTATAAGTCAGATGAACATAAAGAGGAATGAACGGTAGGAAAGAATGCAGGAATTGTGCATTGTCTTATACGGGACATCTTGTAATGTTCTTAACACTGCAAGAACCTTTTTGATTAAGCAGGCTTTGCTAAGCACTACATGACATGAAAACGATGTGTAAATAATACTGAACAGAAAGTCATTCCGTAGATAATTCTCAAATACCTTAAAAATAAATATTATTTAGTGCATAATAATAGAATGACTTTATTCGAATACTATTAACTCTAATTGTCTTTTATTTTTTGTGTGTTTAATTGCCGGAGTTTACCTAGTACCAGCAAAATAGCATTCAAGGTACTTGTTGACTTATTTATGCTCAAATCCCTCTTTTTCATCTATCCTAGCAGCAAAAAGCCCAAAGCATTAACCAAGCATTAGCATACTGTAAGTGAGCTTAGGAGCACTTAGCAAAACATTTTCGTTAGCACTATGCTTGGCTACCATTGTTGAAATTTAAAAATGTAACTAAAAATAGTGTAAAACACTGACAACATGAAAAATATTATCAGAAAGCGGAGACTTCTTAATACAACAGAAGCCATGAGAATTAAGTCATTAAACCCCATCACAGAAGCAGACAGGTAGGCACCCAGGACTCTGCAGTCAAAAATAGAGGAAGGGAGCGAGGGATGAAATGTAAAGTGACCACTCTAGCTCAGGTGGGACAAATTAGGACTCACGCAATCAGGCATGAGGAGTCGTGTGTCAGACAGAATGCTGGTACTCTCTGCTCTCGCACACTTGAAGTGTGGTATTAGCCTTTCTATAGTTCATCTACGGAAATGTTGGTACAACTTTAACTTCCTCTATTGTAGACAGTCAAGCTGAATTATTTTGTCAACTCAGCTAGAGTCCACAAGCAATCATGGCAAGGATGATTCAGGGGCTTCACTAAACCATCCAATCAGTAGTAGCGATATGCGATATGTACAAAGGGCAGGGAATTCATCAGTGTAAGCTTTATAACTTGCACTGACTGGGAATTCCTTGTTAATGGGAAACAATTGCAAACCCTGGTCCTTATCAAGAATAGTGATTAGCAGCTTATCCACACCTCTCCGCACTGGGTAGGCACACATTGATCCATTCATTGTAGTGCATGTGCAGCCCCTGACAACTAAGGAAATCACAGACCTGCTGTTGCCTAATTTAACGTTTTGCTACTGTGTGATTTACCGCATGTTTCACAAAATAAGTTACACTTTTATAACAGATAGAGTGGGTTTACAGTATTTGACACCAGTATCATCATCTTACGTAAAAGCAAACACCATGTTGGATCTTGTCTTAACTTTGCATAAAAGGAAGGGAACTCATTTAATGTAAAATTATTTTTATGTATTAGTTAAAGTCCAAGAATTTTAGGGCTTTGAACAATTAAAATGTTTCTGAATTTTGTTTAATACATGTCCGATTTTCAAGACAGCCTAAGAAAAGATAATACAAATAAGCAAACAAAAATAAATAAATGTAAAAACCGACCCCACTAGAGAAAACGCAAACAGTGGTCAGTGAATAGAGCAAACGTTAACAGAATATTGAAATACTTTTACAAACAGAGTCAAAAATAGGAATCATGAAAAGGGCAAATTAGAATTTTTTTTTTTTAAATGTTTCACAGAGTTACCCTTCATTTATCTATTCTATTTATCTATCTATTGGTACAAGATTTTTGGTGCATATGAGCAGAAGGCCAACCCACCATCTGTTTTATGCTTATGGCTCCTAGAATAATCAGTAAACCAGTTAAGCATCTAAGATTACGATTTAGAATGTAGGAGAACAGACATCTCAATTTATAAGAAGAAGCCTTCTATTGGGTATATCTCTCTATTATAATAAAAAAAAATCCTGGGACGAGACAAGACTTTTTAGTCTGGGACAAGACGTCACTTTTTCAGAGAGATACTTTCATGTCCTACGAGACGAGACTTTGTGCCAAGAGATTTAACCATGCCCGGGGTCAGAAATAAAAGACAAAGTAGACGGTCGTAAAGAATTCAAAAACGTTGGCGTAATACACATACAGAGCAGGTTAGAGATAATGAAAGTACTAAAATTCGAAAGTCTCAAAAAAATGATAGTAAAGACCGCATTAGCACAAACAAACGGAAATTATTACTCTGTGAAATCATGGAATAGCGAAAACAGATCGAATATATCGTTTGGAATTTAAACTTTAAGTCAGAGACTTGTAGATCGTCTAATTCATGTTGCCATCAGGGAAAAGTAGTGTTTCTTCCCAATGAAGAGGTGTATCCCCGAGAATTAAAATATTTATTGTTTGGTGAAAGTGAAATCCACATACGCAAGCGGCAGAGACGTAAAGTGGGTGGTACATACCGCAGGCAGGGGGGTTGGTGAACGAGGTGAGCAGTGGGCGAAGCCCCCTAGTGAAAATTAATTCTAAAGGAGAAATGCAGGCTGTATATAAAGACCAAAGAAAAAAACTGAAACATTTTTTGTTTCAGATCATTTAGTGTTTTTTAGAACTCTGCTATGCCAAAATCATTATTTGTAATCTGAAACACTGAAAAAACTAGAAGAAAAAAAAGAAAACTTGAAACGGGAGAGTGAGAAGTCAAGCAAAATTACACCTTTTATTGGCTAACAATATGCAAGCTTTCAAGGCAACTTAGGCCCCTACTTCAGGCAAGACGTAATACAGAAACTGGAGTTCCCTGTGTTTATATAGACACCAGGACAGATACAACATTGTAAAATCTTTAAGTGGGTCATCTTAAATGTAAAAAAAGAATAGACATCTTCAGGCTAAGATTCATTAAACAAGAGAGGAGAACAAATATATAGGGAAGATCTTTGGATAAGATAACTACTTATTATTTAGAAAAGCAAAAAAAATCAACCAATGTGGTAAACACAATTTACTTGACACAATTTCCTAAAATAAGCTAAGTAATCCTAAATAAAAGTTTCTTCATAATTCAATAAATCTTAACAGTAAGGAACATAAGATTTAATGGGCTTGATATAAAAACTTTTCACTTGCTTCGATTTCATATTTTGTAGTGAATATAAAGGCTACCTATAAAGGAAAAATGTTATTTAATAATATACAGTATTACATACTGTAGCAACATAACTGCCATAAGCAATGAGTGAGATAATGTATACAAGCAAAAAAGAGAAAAAATACATGCTTATTTGTGTATCTGAATGTTCAACCCTAACATTTGCCTAGTTATTTAATGCCAAATTGAGGTAGTGCTAAGTGCTAAGAAATATATTAGGAAAGGTCAACAATGAACAGACTGGCCATAAGAATTCAGCTCTACAAATTTCTAAACCACAGACATTTTGAACTTATGCTGATGTGGAATTCCATTGTAATAAGGTGAAATAAATTGTAGAGTCAGCAGGAAATCATCAAAGGGACTGACATCCAACACATTTTAAAAATCAAGCGCAATGTGGCCAACATTTCAAATTTGTGCTCAGTCTGTTATCTGTTGGCACAGTGGTGCGATGAGTAGACCAAGCCAACAAAAAAGCATTACAACCATTTTTCTTCCAGCTGGAGAAAGTAAAATCCTGTTTTAATGAGGCAGGTGGGAGGTGGGGCAATAAACCTCTTTTTTATTTTTTTTATTTTTTTTTTTTTGCAAAACCACCCTTATCAGCAAGCCCTTCCTGTACAAGTTGTACTTACTTTAGTGCACAAGCCTTTGAGTTAAATATTCCAACTGGAAGACTTCTTAATAGATGAGGTAATGGCAGCAATAGCTGAGTTAACAGCTCTTTATTCAGCTAATAAGCAGAATACAGCAATATTTTATTTTGTGTCAAAAACACTTCCAATGAGTCCTCCCAGTTGGTGTTACCCTTGAGAGGGGGTGAATGCACAAAACTTCCTGACCATGTTAAAAATATTATATGGAACAGTGAAATCATAAACATAATATTGTGTTGGCTCCCACAGTTGCAGGAACAAATCAATCTATCAATCTTCATGACATAACAGTGTAAGCAATACTTTTATAGTAATCATTAACCGAAAAAGTGATTGGAATAGTTGCATAAGTGGAGATCAGGGTTCACTTCTTGGCCTGTCAACCAACTGTGTGGATTTTCACCATACTCCCCGTGTTTTCTTTGGGTACTGCAATCTACTTTTACACTCCAATGAAATATGTGTTGGATTACTTGGCATCTCTACTTTGACTACCAACTCTTAGAGATACAATTATAATTAGGTATATTAACAAACATCATGCACAGAGGAAGGAAAAGATGTCAAAAAGCTGTGGTGCATTATGTACTTCAGTTTCATTTGAGCATGGTGTACCTTATGGGTTAAGTTTATAACTCACAACTGTTGCTGGCATGAGTTTCATATGAGGAAGTTCAGTTTCCTTTCACAGTGTGAACACATGTTGTTTGCTTAACTGCAGTCTCCAAATAATCTTTATGTATTAATGTATGTCCTGCATTGGAGTAACAACACTGAGCACACTGTTGTTAGGAAAGGTTCTGTCATCCTGAAACCATGAATCACATTCAGCCGATAAGGAAATGGATGAATGAATTGTAAATACAAAGAAATATCAGCTGTGTACGGGTTCACTGATAGATACTTGATAAGCAAAAGAAGCCATGCATATTATGACAGTAAAGGTGTATTACTTTGTCAATAAACCATGTAATGCCATATGAAAGCACAATGTACCGCTTTCATAGTACATGTCTATCCAAATTTATACTATAAATAAAGGTGTGACGATTTTGGAAGTTACACTGCATGTCTTGGGACAAGTGCAGAGTTGTCAGTCAGTCTCTTCTAAGAAGCTCAGCAGAGGAACGTGTCTAAACACAGACTGGCATTTGGACTGTAAAGGTAATGAATAAAGAAAGTCATGTCTGTAGAATGTTCATATTCAGCCACTGGCTTTAAGAAGTGATGAGTGAGATACGTTAATTTATTTAGAATTTCGGATCTTTGACATGCTTAACGCTTTCAGCTCCGTGATAAATCAGAAGGTGAAAATTAAAACTATATCTTCAATAGCAGGTACTAAAGAAAATTAATAAGAACCTCTATTCAAAATATATCACTACAACAACCAACTTTTTCTACCTACAACAAATGTGAATTACTCCCTTTTTTCAACATTCTGTGACTTCAGACTCTGTTACCATATATGTTTCAAAAGGTAAACTATTTTCCTTTTATTTGTCATTTTAATTTATTTAGTCTGACAAAAATGTCCTATGTTCAGTCCAAGTTTATGTGGTACTTGTATTGAGAATATAACCGTTGTATAATACAATTACCAAAGACTGAATATGGACTTTCAAATGGACATAACAAAAGACTCAGACAGGTGTTTGGGTATGTTATAACAGAAAAAAAACAAAAACAAAACCAAAATCAATGCAAAACTAAACTGAAAGCCATGATCTGCTGTCAAAATATCTTTAAAGTAACAAGTACTCCTTTCCTACCATTTTGTCCAAAGTTCAGAAAATTACTACATGTAGGAAGTAAACTGAGATGATGTCATAGGTCATAAACCAAATGCGACTATAATGACACTCTTTACCACAGTCCCTATGGTGGCAGCAATAAAACCAACTTACAAAGTTGCACAGAAATTAAAAAAAAAAATACAAAAGCAAGAATAACATAAAATAACAAGAAAAATAAGTAATCTATACTAATAAAAGGCAAAGCCCTCACTGACTCACTCACTCACTCACTCACTCACTCACTCACTCACTCATCACTAATTCTCCAACTTCCCGTGTAGGTAGAAGGCTGAAATTTGGCAGGCTCATTCCTTACAGCTTCCTTACAAAAGTTGGACAGGTTTCATTTCGAAATTCTACGCGTAATGGTCATAACTGGAAGGTATTTTTCTCCATTTACTGTAATGGAGTTGAGCTTGAAAGCCGTGGGGGCGGAGTTTTGTGTGACATCATCTCGCCGCCCACGTAATCACGTGAACTGACTGTCAACGCACTATGTAGAAAACCAGGAAGAGCTCCAAAATACGCTGAAGAAAACATGCATTATATAATTGAGAAGGCAGCGAAACAATAAGAAGCGAGCGAGTGACATATACTACCATATTCATCAGTGCAGCTACTTTGGAAACAAAGCAAGGTATAAACCTAAACTTTAAATTAACTTAATAGACAGGCTGCCGCTGGCGTTTTTCATGCCCACGGGTAATGCGGGATACAAGTTTAATGAGAGGACTCAGGATATAAACGAGAGTTTTGATCACTTTGTAACTAAGTTAAAATTGCAGGTGAAGGGGTGTGCTTATGCAAATTCCGAGAGACTGTGTTTGTGGGGGATTGACAGTTAAGGCGGGTGGAGGAGTCACGTCATCATATCCCCTCCCATTTACCTCATTTCGCTCTGAGCTGAGCTCCGCGGCTAACGCCGTCTTCCGAAGCAACTTCGTCACACTGCCACCTAAAGTCAAAACTTAAATATATAAAGTCAGCGTCGGAATATATAAACTCAGCGCTGGAATATATAAAGTCAGATCTTGAATATATAAAGTCAGCGTCGGAATATATTGTCACGCTTGGGTCACAGATTTGCACAGAGACACAGGAGGTCGTAGAAACAAGAAGGATTTTTATTCAAACACTGCAAACACATGAGCTTAAACATGCTCCATGACAAGTCAGAGATGACAGTTCTGCTAGGAGCAGTGAGAGAGAGCGATAAAAGCAAGCAAACAATCAATTTTCAACTGACAGGCGCTGAGCAAGGCTTTTCAGTTAGCGGAGTATCGCGCGAGGTTTGCATTACGCGTTATGGCGCAAGTGAGAAAGTAAGGAGCAATGTGAGGGTAGTCTGTGTTTCAGGGGTTGTGGTTTTCCCAGAGGCGTCTGTAACTTCTTGGGGTGCGATCAGCCCTCCAGCTCACACCCTCCCCCTCAGCTTTATTCACATTTCCGTGAATCAAGCGACTCTCTGTACCAGGTTCATTTAGTCTTGATAATACGTCTGCGTTGACGTGTTCAGAACCTGGTCGATGTTTTACTGTGAAACGGTAAAAGTTGTAAGCCCAGAAACCATCTCATGAGGCGAGAGTTTGTATCTTTCTGTCGGTATGACCATTGAAGTGGAGCATGATCAGTTACCAAAGTGAAGTTTCGTCCCCACACGTATTAGTAAAGCCCTCCAGCTCACAATATAAAGTAAGCGCTGGAATATATAAAGTCAAAACTTCAATATATAAATTCATCGTCGGAATATACAAAGTCAGTGCTGCAATATCCATCCATTTCCCAACCCGTTGAATCCGACCTCAGGGTCACAGGGGTCTGCTGGAGCCAATCCCAGCCAACACTGGGTGCAAGGTAGGAACCAATCCTGGGCAGGGCAAATGCATCATTTTCAAAACATTAACCGAACAGTGTTTTTTTCATTTATTTTTCTGAATACGTTTTTGTTAACTTACTTCAGTTCAGAGTCGTTTCAATCAATATATTTTGACTTTGAGTTTATATATTCAGGAATGAGTTTATATACTCCGATGTTGACTATATATAATCAGGAATGACTTTATAAATTCCGACGCTGACTTTATATATTCAGGTTTTCACTTTATAGATATATATAAATATGACAACAACACTCATGTCAATGACAAAACAATTACATTAACAATCATGTTACGTTATTTTAAAAATTTTTCCTTTTCTTTTTCATAACTTCTTTTTTACACTACTTCTCCGCTGCGAAGCGCGGGTATTTTGCTAGTATTTAAAATAACACTAACACATCCAAAAATTTGAAAAAAATCAGGAGGATGCCAAACACCATTATAATATCAAGCTGCTAACAGTTTGCATGTCTCGTTCATATCTTCATGGGTTTTTCTACTCACATGCCCAATATGTCTTCTAGGTTCATTGGAAACCCTAAAGTGACGCTTATGATAGTATGGGCCTTGTGTTGTGCCAGTTACAAACAGTGCAAAAACTTGCAATGCAGACGCTCACCAACCACTCTCCTTTTCCAAACCGGACACCCTCCTTCTTTAATAATAATAATAATACATTTTATTTATTTGTAGGCACCTTTTTAAACACTCAAGGACACCGAACAATAGACAAAACACAGATTATAAACAAAGTAAAATACAGAAGTTATAATCAGACAGAGCAATTGTAATCAAAGAGAAAAAACAGTCTTAAACAAATGAGTTTTAAGTTTAGATTTGAAAAGTGAAAATGATTCAATATTTCTAAGCTCAGGTGGTAGTGAGTTCCAAAGCTGGGGAGCAGAGCAACTGAATGCTCTGCTCCCCATAGTGGTAAGATGGATGAAGGGGAGAGTCAAGTGGATGGAAGAAGAGGATCTAAGGGTTCGGGAGGGAATGGCAACATGGAGGATGGATGGAGGAGGTCGGACAGATATGGAGGGGCAAGGCTGTGGAGAGCCTTAAAAGTTAACAGAAGAATTTTGAATTGAATTCGGAACTGAACTGAAAGCCATTGAAGCTGCTGCAAAACGGGAGTGATATGGTGAAGAGAGGTGGTGCTAGTAATGATGCGGGCAGCTGAATTATGGACCAGTTAAAGCTTATAAAAAGATTTATGAGAAAGACCAAAGAAAAGGGAATTGCAATAATCCAGATGAGAAGTGACAAAAACTTTCCCAAACTCACCACTCCAACTTTCCTTCTTGCACAACATTTTATGAATCTGGCTAAGAGGTGAAAATTTAGTATATATCATGTAGAAATAAAGCACAAAACAGCATAAAGGTTTGGGGTTTCTGGCCCCATATACTGTACAGTTTTGAAAATTCAGTCAGATATTTTTTCCATATACATCAGACAGTCAAGATGGTGAAGTGGGGGAACATTTATGGAGTGGGACCGGAATTGACAGAGAGGAATGCTGGGAAGGAACCGAGGTGGATGCTGGGAGTTATGACATCATCAGAGGTAGACAGAAGGAAGGGAAAGAACACGGAAGTGGCAGTACGTGGTCAGGGAGTCTGATTAGATTCATGGCGGCGCTGCTTCTTTCTTTCTGTAGGAAGAAAGAGAGAGAGGTTAGTACCCCGCTTTTCCCTCTTGGCATGAGTTTTCGCGCTGCAGTTCGGGTCTTTACGCGGCTCCCTATGCGCGCGTGTGTGACAATCAATAAAGAGAAAGATTTGTTTTTCAATAATAGAGAAACAAACTCAAAAAACTTTTTTTTTTATTTGAATGCACTTAACCACGATCAGAAGTACAAAAGTCTTTCACCAAGAAAATCTTATTTAATATCCATAGCCAAAACACAACATTGAGACTCAAGAGTGAGAGTCAAAACTAAAATATCAAATATTAAACTGTCCAAGACCACTAGCACTAGTACAGGATGAGTCCTTATCTCTAACTAAAAAATATAGTGCTGATGTTCCATAATTTATTAGCTTGTATCAGGTGGATGGTCCAATGCAACCAGACAAGGTCCACAGCAATGTAAGCATGTGATGTAGTTAGAAATAAAACAAAAAAGAGTGAAAAACTTTTCAAACAAAGAAATAAAACTAAGAAACTAAAACTAAGTTAATGTTTAAAAATTGAACTTTCATAATATAAAACATATTATTCAAAGTGCAAAAAATATGCTATACAGACAACACCTTGCAATGAACTTCTGCTCTATCCTTGTTCATTTTCTGCCTTGCACTTGATGGTTCTGGGATATGTTCAGGCCTGAATTGAGTAGGTTTGAGAATGGACTACCAATATTAATTATTAATTAAAAGTGTGATGGGTGGCAAGGTGGTGCAGTGGGTAGAGATGCGTGGAGTTTGCATGTTCTCCCCTTCTCTGCGTGGGTTTCCTCCAGGTACTCCGGTTTCCTCACAAAGTCCAAAGAAATGCAGGTTAGGTGCATTGGCAATTCTAAATTGTCTCTAGTGTGTGCTTGGTGTGTGGGTGTTTGTGTGGGTGTGTGCGTGCCCTGTGAGCGCAGTTTGTTTCCTGCCTTGCACCCGGTGTTGGCTGGGATTGGCTCCAGCAGACTCCGTGACCCTGTGGTTAGGATATAGTGGGTTGGATAATGGCTGGATGGATGGATAATGGATGGATGGATGAATGGATAAAATGTGATTTATGGAATAACATCAAAAAAATATAACTTTGGAAAATGAATAAGCGGGACCTTGAAGAAAGCAAGTGGCCACTTTGGAATAAGACATCAGACTGAGAAACAGGTTAAAATGTAGAGGAAACACTGTGATCTCAAATATTTTCTCTTATACTTCTTCTGTATTGCTAAGAATGGTATGCTAATAACTGGCAAGATGGAAGTCTGGGCTGGCACCACCATTAAGGGAAATTAGGCATTTGCCTAGGGTCCAGATCATAATGTGGTGGTGGGAGGGGTTTGGGACTCATCCTCACAGGTCAGTTACCGAACAGTCAGTTGGCAAACTAATAAGCTTGCCCTAGGGCACAAAATAACCTAGAACTGGCACTGATGGGAGTCATAACCAAGGCAAGGGTTTGTTACTATTTCTAATACAGAGTTATCACACCTACCCAATATTCACAGGGATATTATTAATCCAGTTTTCTCCATAAATTAAAAATAGATGTTTTTTGGTAACTTTAAATTTGCCCATGCAGACTTGGACATGACTGTGCTGTATGATGGACTGACCACATACCCAGCACTGATTAATGTTTAGCAACTGACACTTCTTTTTTTAACATTCAGGCATTCATTTAGATTTGTTATTTATTTTGGTTTTCATTAGATTGTGATGTGTGAGTCCCTGTCTTGCACCCCAAAACATGAGGCGGAGTCTCAGTACTTTAGCAAAACCAACTTAGTTTTCCTTTTAAGAGGAACAGCACAGTTATTTATTGCAACGGGATCTGCCCCTCTCCTACACACAGACACAGCAATCAGGCAGGGTTGTGGTCATATTAGTGGCCAAGTAATACTGTTCCCTGCATTAACAATGTTCCTTGCATCATCCATCGACAGCAGGTGCTCATAGCGTGACTGTGATCTTTTCGGATTTCTTTTCGTGGCAAGCTGCTTCAACATTGGGAGCCCCGGCAACTGATAGGCTGTCTTTCATAGACACGGCGATCATACTTTGGAACGCTCCTCAGCATGCCATCCCGTTGGGATGAGCCACAAAAGATTTTAGAAACCTTACAAGATGAACTAGAAATGTTTGAATTTAAGTTGCCTTGCCCAGGATATGACCTTTAAATAAATAAAAAAAACATGTTTATAGTTCTTATTTTATTTATTTATTTGGAGAAGAACTCATTATCAGGCAGGAAATCAGTGTAGTTAGACTAGTTGAAGGGTGATTTGTTTATCTTTAGCCTGAGTTTTGTTTATGACAAGATTACAGCATGTTCAACCCCTTAAAATCTATTAATAGTTTGTGAAGGAAGAGAAATGATGTTGCAACTATAAAGAGGTAGACTTGGAATCTGTAAATGTTTTTCTAGGGTTAGAAACAACTTTCGACTGCAGTCAAGATGTGCCATTCATAGCTCAGAGTACACATTCAAGGTAATATTTTGTTTGGAGCAAAGAGGTTTTGGGAAGTTATAAACATCTGTGAACTGACCTCACTGAGCAAAGGCAGTTAACCTGTCAATGACTACTCAACACCAAGGTGTTGGTGTTATACATAGCATGGTATCATTAGCATACAATTAAGCTACTCTATCCAGTGAAATTATGGATATAAATTAACCTAGCATAAAAACTTTATGTATACTACAGAGAAGGCCTACAAACAACAACCAAAACACGGTTTTGGTTGAGGGAACGTACTTAAGAGAGGGAGCACCAGGCAAGAGAGGTTCAGACACAAAGATACTGAGAATATGCGCTGAAGGTACATGCAGAACAAGAGATAAAAAATAGTTTTAAATTTATTCCACTACCTGGCTTTGACAGGTAGAAAGGCTAGTTTTCAAATAAAGTGGACATTTTTATTATTACTGTTTGGTATATGTCTGAGTGTGATGACCTGCCTTAAGGGCTCCTCTTACAGGCACACAAGACTATGCAGACAAGAAACAGTTGACTACAGATGTTTAACAGCTGCTCTGGCTTTCAAAAATGGAGAAATTAAACATACAATTTCCATAGCCTAGCTAATGACTGATCGCAAAAAGCTGAATGCTCTTCACTTGACTCAAATTACAAGAATTCAGAGACGTGTCACCAGAGAGGCTGGACAGTTGTCACTCGGTGTTATAGGGTGAAGTACATCAGGCTTTATTTTAGAGAGAGGACAGCAAACACAATTGACTCATCTAGGTAGGAATCAAACAGCAAAACAGCAGGATAAAATGGCCTAAAAGACAAAACAAAATTCATGTTCAAGGCAGTGAGATGGGAATTGTTGACAAGCTGTGCCTACCTGTTCTTAAGCAAAAAAAAAGCTCTGCTGCCTTAAAAACTGAAAGGACTTCACAGGAGTGCAGTGCTTGTCTTTAATAAAACTGTGCATAATACTGCACATGAGGTACTGCATAGCAACACGTTTTAACAGTGTATGGTAATGTTTTCTTCAATACACAAATTTGCATATGTCATATTAAGCAAAATACAGACAGAGTCAAACCTAAAGACCAAACCAAAGAAAGAATACCACAAATAAACTGTGGAAATTGGCAAAAGTATATCTACAATCCTTCAAAATCCTTTCAGGTGGCAAAATCAGAAAAGCGCATTAAAATGGAATGGGTGCTCCAGAAGTTGGCTCTGCTATCTAATGGATACAAAATCCTGATTTGAATTGCCTGTGCCATTTTGCTAAAATGGTGTAGTTTCCACATTCTCCCTGCATCCTCTTGGGATGTGGATTGCTTAGCAATTGTAAATTGTCCATGTCAAACTGTTTGTTTGATTGAGTCTTCATTCTACCGTGGACAGTGTTGGTTTCTGCCTTGAAGTCAGTTTTTCTGAGATAGTCTTCAGGCTCTGTGACCTTCTATTGATTTAACTGGATCTGAGAATGTTATTTTGTTATTAAGATAGGACATATTGGGAAAGTTGAGGAGAGTGGCAGAACTCAGTGTTCAGGTGTTCAGGTGTCGGACATACTGCCGAGTGTAGTTGACTTAGAGGCAGGCTGAATGTTAGAAAACAATCAATGTAGCTATTATCTGGCACAACTTACTATTAGATTACTATAAACGCTATTAGCCTGTAGTAAAATGGCCTGTTTGAAGTGTATGGAGCTTGATTTGAAATTACTTCAGACTTCTTACTTTTGGCTGTTTCTTTAAATAGTGACACATTGCACTTACACAATAGCTACTACAGTAAAATCTCAGCAAATGAGATACCTAATTAAATAGAAGATGACGTAAAAGCAAGAGGAAAGCACTTGTAAACAAGATATGAGACAGGACTTTTACATTTAAAATTATGAAAGACAAATAGATTTCACTTTAGGAGAATTTTAGAAAGAAAGAGCTCATTAGTAAGTTATTATTAGTCCGGTGAAGAATAACTGTGCAAAACTTTTTTCAATTCAGTAATTTATTGTTGAAAGGTTACCTAAATGTAACTGCATAATACTTCAGCATAAAAATGAATACTCCACACAAAAATTTTATATTTTTATACCTATTTTACCTGTCTCAAGTAGTTTGTAGTGGTGGCCAAAAAAAAAAAAATTCAAAATTTAAATTGTTTTTATGCAGAGCAGATATTTAAAAAAGGTTCTGATAGAATTATTTCGTATGGTGACCAATGCTGGACAACAGCAAACAATATCAAAAATGTCTATAAAAAATCTCATCTTACTAGTATTGCATAATCCACAAGTCAAGTTATCCAGTCTTATACTTACAACATCCCAAGCAAAATATTTTTACTAAAATATTGTTAAATAAACCACTTTTGAAAAATGTTCTTGTGAACTGAAACAGAATGTGCTACAGTATGACTGAGCATTTCACTTGAAGATCTGCTTCCCCCTTCATTCATTGGTCATATGTCCCGTTAAGTAAGAGCTATGTGCTATGTGAAGCTATGTGAAAACAGCAGTGTCAGATGCGGGGGTGGGGTATGTTTGGGCTTGTGAACGCGGCCGAGATAATAAAACTGACTAAAAAAAAAAAAAACAAAGCTAACCTTTACAAGTATCATTAATTACACCAGCTGTTACAGACTGAAATAAAATGTATGTTTTTATTCTAAAATAGTAAGACTAAGAGCAGTTTACTTCTCAAAATAGAGTGGTGCAGGATCGAATTCTGATTCCCAATAAATAGCTGATTCTATTGCGCCACGAAGGCAGTCATAATAAACAGGTGTCAATGTCGCATGTTAAGGCAGCTTTTTGTTTCTGCAGTTATATTTTTGAATAAAAGCGCAATTGTTGTGTTAGATTTTTACCTTCTGTGAAAGTATTTGTTTGATATTTGGACTTCAGGCTTCATACATTATATAATTTATGCCTACATTTTGTCATCTACTACTAGAATATAAAAAACATTTCTGTTTTAACAATGTGTTTACACAGATTACTGTAGAAACGGAACAGACATGAAATGCGCGTGCTCCAAACAACGATCTATTATTTCCACTTTAAAATTCCACTTCACTCCCAAAAAATCAATCAAGGCATGAGCTCATAGAAGTTTGTGCACGTTCTAAGTCGGTGGGGGGATGGAATAGCCGGCTACTTACAGCTTTTCTTTTATCAGCACATTTAGATTAACAAAAGACGCTGGCGGAGAGGTGAGAACGGTTTTAAGAAGCGATTTAAGGTGGGACAGATTTACGAGTTTTTTCGTAGGCTCTGGTAATTCTAGTGTTAATTGGCTAACATTGAGTGTGTTTACATGGATTCACATAATCGGGTAAAGGTGAATAACCCAGCTAAGACAGAAATCTAGTTTCTTAGAAATGCTCATTTACATGGGCAAGTAATCTTCTGGAGTTCTCCTTTGCCAAAATAATTCAGCATCATTTAACTGTGTAAAAATGATTGAAATGTCAGCGTCATTAACATTGGTCACCATGAACGTGAAAATCAGCACAACACCTGTGACAATTTTCTTGTGCTTTATGTATATGTTTAGTCAAACTGATGCTTCATTTATAGATTTCTATTAATGGATTGCACACTGCAATGTATTCTGCTTGACTGTAAAACTGAGCACTGCAAAGGACCCTCTAAGTGTGCGTCTTGTCTTACACCCAGTGCATCAACCTTTTCCTAGCACATTCTTGTCTTTTGTTGTTCACTTGACCTTTATCTGGTTTCCTGATATGCTTGAACAGGTTTCTGACATTTATTAACCCTTTCACACTACTCCTAAGATAGTTGCTATATTTTAATGTGAAAGCATGCCAAAATACTTTGCATTTGCCTCTAGAAATTTGCCTTGTGGATGCTTCTTCCCGTGGCTGCTGAAAGTGTGTGCAAAACAAATACATAGACAGGCTAACAATGGACACATGCAGATTACAAACTATCTTTAACAATAACCTGGATAAGGAGCTACATGGCCACATAATTGGATTATTCGCAAAGAAATCTATATCTGTTAACCAGGATTTTTATAGGCCAATAACCCGGTTTCTCTAAATGGAATAAGGGGTTACATGGCATTTTAGAAACCAGATTTCTGTAAATAACCAGGTTATTGAAGTGCATGAAAACACATCTATTGTGCTTCACCAGATATCAACAGTACAAATTTCACTGAGATATGAGTACAACTGAAGATTAAAAGCTAAGGAAAAACAAATTAAAACATTATTAGGAAGAGAAGATACCTCCTACAAGAACACTGGAATTCTAAATGATGCTAAAGCACAAAAATATTTTGTTACACTTCTTGACTGAATACTTGAAATAATTTATTAGGAACAAAATTCATTTACTCTGTAGTTTTTCAAACTGACATTGCAAGAAATCTGTGTTAAATAACACTTTATTCATTTTTATCTTAATGCCAATCCAAGCTAGTTGAGAGTAAAAAATAAAACCTAAATTGCTCTTCAGAAGCTTGATCTCAACATTAGTTATTTCTCACGGAACAATTGGGGAGAACATAAGAAAGAAGAAACGGAGGATTCAAGATAGCACACTTTGTCCTGTGCCTTCTACTCATGGTATCTTTTGAATTATTCACAATATACACATATTTTGCTATGATGATTAGCCAATGTATTTAGAATATATGTATGTAGTGTATGTAGGTGCGTACAAACCTTTTTTTACATCATTGACTTTTGCCTCATTCTCACAGTAATGTCACAGTAATGTCTGTTACAATACTTTCTTGCAAACTACCACCAAATGATTTGCATCACTATTGCATGTCTTTCAATTTATTTTCTGGAACTCCCCAAAGTTTTAACTTTTGTGCCTTTAGGTGATCCAGAATATTAGGGGGGTGGGGGGTGGGGGGTGTTCTAGATCGCTTGGCATACCCCGTATTTCACACTATGGCTAGGAGTTTACATAATAATGTACCAAAAGTTTAGTGTATACAACTTAATATGGAATTCTGTTAAACTCAAGGACTTTAAGCTATCTCTTTAAATAGAGGCATATTACTCTTTTCACAATAAAAGGGATAACTATTTAAATGGAAGGTGGATAAAAAGGGGTGAACAGCTAAAACACAAGAGACATGAGAATGGATGTTCATATGAATGGAATTTGAGGATCAAGTACTTGGGCCATTTTATACTCTGAAGAAGCAAAAACGAAGATTCATTAAAAAGTGTGGATTTTTTGTATTAAATGTTAAAATATCAGGAAATGATGAAGAATAACAAGAGAGCACATTGCATGATACTGAGCAGAACACTAACTGATACTAATTCTCACAGGACCGATGGGCCAAGTTATTCAATGAGCTCAGAATTTTGTGAAGAATTCCTCTTGTGGGAACAGTTACTATATCTCAGACAATTCAGTTTTTAAAAATCACCCCATGAAACTTTTACAATCTTTAAGGTAGCCTATGGGATTTTAGCTAAAACACCAGTGACTATGTTATGTTTTTATTTCAAAATGACCGAGAAATATCCAGGCAAAGTTATTCCTCAAGAGACACTATGTAGACTCAACACTTTATTAAATAAAAATGACATTGTGTTGAAAATTGAATTTAATCCTAAGTTTACAGTGAAAAACGATAGAAAGATTACATTTATCTATTGGACAAATTTTACATGCTTTTAGTGAGTTTTTATATAGTGTTTCTTAAAATGAATGTGTACCTTTATTAAAAAAAAAGTTCTGAAAATGTTCATCTTTTAGCAAGGCATTTCCAGAGGTTCATTTGGCACCAGCTGGGACAACATGAGTATGATAAGCTTTGCATGTGCAGTGGTTGCCCCAGCAGTGAATGCACCAAGGTTACCAGAAAAAAACAGTGCATTCTGGGAGGTCACACAAGGTCAGACAAACTGTTCTAAGAACACAGCTGCCATTTAGACTAGGCTTTTACAAGGCTGATCAGGGCTCACAAGTGCATGGACACCAGGGTACACTACGAAGTCATCACAGAAATAATATTCAGTCAGATTTGGAAATTATATATTTAATTTTGCATTTAAAGTTGTCATGCTTTAAATATAACAAAGCTTGTATTCTTGGTTGATTACTTGCAAAACCTTTGGCAGTCATTATAGTTGCATTATTTAAAGCTAAGCCCACCAACAGCCAGTTTTGCCCTAACTCCAAACCTTAAATTCAGTTTGCTAAAATTAGTAAAGGAAAATCAAGGCAAGTGATACTTTTTGTAGAATAAAGGATACAATAACTAGGTTTTTACAAGAGGAGTGCTTTTATAATTTGAAAAGGTTTCATGGGTTTATGTTGCTATTACATTTTCATTGTCTAAGCAATCCACAGAAACTATATCAAAAAGGCAAATAAAAAGTGAGGTTATATCGTAAAAACTGTTGAATATAAATCAAGGCATGCTATGCTCAGGCTATATAATGTACTAATGAGGGCACATCTAGAGTACTGGGTGCAGTTCTGGAGAGGATCCACGTGTATTCCAGGACTTAAAGACATGCCATACTCAGACAGACACATTTAGTCTTGAGTACAGTAGACCCTCCTAAAATGGACACTGTAGTAGGGATCCAATACAGGCCTTCAAAATTGGCAAAGTAGAGCCAACAAAATTCTTTCAAAGTAACGGTGAATCACATTCTTGAGGACACCAGTGAAAATTAATGGAAATGCATAATTTTGGACTAAAACTAGGAAGCACTTCTTTACATAAAGAGTTGTGGGAATCTGGAACAGACTACTGAGACGTATGATGAAGCAGAAACCTGGAAAACTTTTATGAAGTATTTGGATGAGATTTTGGGACAGTTTAGCTGTTAGCTAAACAAAGGAGCCTGATTTACTGAATGGTCTCCTGTCATTTTTCAAATGTCTTATGTTCTTAGAAGAGTGCCATGGGTCAGGAGAATGGGATACATTTAACATAGTATCTGATACAGCACTTTAAAAGTGTCAGGTGTCAGTCTTTCTGTATTATGGTGCCTGCATGGATACCTGCAGGGCAGGCTGTTAATTGCAGTCACATTAGACAGCCCTGCTGGGTTCTATGGATGCTACCAGTGGGAGTTGCAAAGGCAGACCGTCCCAACTTTAGGGAGGTTCCAATTAACCTCAAAGTGCTTTCAGCATGCACTAATGGAACACTGGAAGCACTCCTGGGTCTGGCATAAGAAAGCTCTGACTACTCACCTGAGAGAACAAGGTTCACCTGGATGAGTGGAAGAAGAAGAAGAAGAGAGACAAACCTGAGAATTCTGTTTGGGTGATTATATGATATTAAAAAAGCCTTGTAAAGATATTGTGAAAATAAAAGCTCACTTGCTTGAACCTGGGACTTGTGTTGGTGTATTTGGTGCTTGGGGGCTCAGTGGTGTTCCCTAGTAGTCACTTTATATATATGCCCGGCAGGGACGCCCCTGCTGCTTATGTTCCGGGGGAGCCACTATGGGCACTCCAGTACCTCCCCCGGGACGCTTGGTGGCAGCCTCCATGGCTGACGGTGATTCCCCAACCACCCGCAGGGCTCCATGAGAGATGGAGTCCTCCACAGCCTGGTTGGGGGCTCGGATGGCCGCTAGGGGGAGCTGCATGGACTCCGCAGCCTGGCTGGACGAATCTTCAGCCCAACCCGGAGGTGCAATTAGGACCAGGTGGTCAAGCACGTGGAACACTTCTGGGTGGGTTATAAAAAGGGCCAGCCACCACCACTCGAGGAGCCAGGGTCGGGAGGAGGAGGACTACGCTTGTGGAGGAGTGGTGGTAGAGGAAGAAGAGTGTGTTGTGTTGTGATTTAGTGTTGGTGCTTTGGGACTGTGTTTGGGCTGTGTGGCACGGGGAAGACGTGTCCCACAGCTGAAGAGAAATAAAAGTATTAGTACTTTTTATACGTGCCTCTGTGTCTTTCTGTGTCAGGTCAGGCACCTATATAGCGCCTTTGTTACAATATATATATATATATACAATCCATGTCAGGATCCCACATTAGGACCTGAACGCATATATACATATACAGAACATTATCCGTATATTATATACTAGCAAAATACCCGCGCTTCGCAACGGAGAAGTAGTGTGTTAAAGAAGTTATGAAAAAGAAAAGGAAACATTTTAAAAACAACGTACAATGTAATTGTATTTTGACTGTTATGAGTGTTGCTGTCATCAAGGATTTGATTATCATTATTTCTTTCAATCAGGTTCATATTTGGAGGATGTGTTGCGTTCAAGTTATATTCCGTGTTTGTCAACTTTGTAAAGATAACAGGTTTCATTCATCGAAGTGTTCACTACCCAAAGTGGTACTTGTGAATCTAAGATGTTTAACAGGCATTCTCGGTATTAAGTTGTGGATTTGCCTGCAAATATTTAGCAGCAGCGTGTCTATGAACTTAATTTAAACTTAAGCTTTACACCTTGCTTTCCTATTGATATGTCTACAAAGGCTTGTTCAGATCAAGAGGGTTGTTCCTTTCTTACTGCATCAACAAACAGCTCGTCTTCCTCTTTATCTAAGACATCACACACTGCATGCATGGGTCTACCTCTCCCAGTCCTGCAAAGTCAGTTCACTTGAGCCACTTGGAGTACATTTATCGAAGGTTGTCAGCCGTGTTTGTGCTATCTCATGCAATCTTGCAATGTGCACGGCTTTATTTAATGTTAGCTCAGACCCGGCACTTAAAAGTTTGTCTCACACTTTTGCTGAGTTTGTGCCGAACACTATTCTATCCCTGACCATCTCATCTTCATTTGCATAAGCACAGTCCTTCACCAGCAATTTTAACTCCGTTAAAAAGTGATGAAAAGTCTTGTTTATACCCTGCGTCCTCTCATTAAACTTGTATCTCGCAAATATCGTATTCATCTTAGGCATGACAAACGCCAGCAGCAGCATGTCCATGAACCTAATTTAAAGTTAAGCTTCATACCTTGTCTTCCCATTCATTTGCATAAGCACAGTCCTTCACCAGCAATTTTAACTCTGTTACAGCAATTTTAACTCCGTTACAAAGTGAGCAAAAGTCTCGGTTATACCCTGTGTCTTCTCATTAAAGTTGTATCTTGCGAATATCGTATTCGTCGTAGGCATGACAAATGCCAGTGGCAGCCTGTCTATGAACTTAATTTAAACTTAAGGTTTACACCGTGCTTTGTTTCCACGGTAGCTGCACTTATGAATATGCTTGTATACGTCACTTGCTTCATATTCTTTTGCAGTTACAAAGTGATCAAAAGTCTTGTTTATACCCTGCGTCTTCTCATTAAACTTATATCTCGCGAATATCGTATTCGTCGTAGGCATGACAAACGCCAGCAGCAGCGTGTCCATGACCTTAATTTAACCTTAAGGTTTACACTGTGCTTTGTTTCCACAGTAGCTGCACTTTTGAAAATGCTTGTATGCATCACTCGCTTCATATTCTTTTGCTGCGTTCTCAATTGTGTAATGTGTTTCTTGTTCAGCCCTCCTTGGAGCTCTCACTTGTTCTCTGCGTACTGCGTTCACAGTCAGTTCACGTGAGCCGCTCGGAGTACATGCATCAAAGGTTCTCAGCTGTGCTTGTGCTATCTCGTGCAATCTTGTGATGTCCACGGCTTTATTTAATGTTAGCTAAGACCCGGCACTTAAAAGTTTCTCTCGCACTTTCACTGAGTTTGTGCCAAACACCAGTTTATCCCTGACCATCTCATCCTCGTTTGCATAAGCATAGTCCTTCACCCGTGAATATTTAGCGGCAGTGTGTCTATTGGATTGCTGCTGATAGACGGCCTTATATGGGCAGGCACTCAATTACGTGGGAAGCGTGACGATGAGGGACACAACTCCGCCTCACATGGCGACCGAGCTGCAGGCTATGGCCGTATATATATGTACATAAGCAGGTTCCAGTTATGACCATTACGCGTAGAATTCAGAAATGAAACCTGCCTAACTTTTGTAAGTAAGCTGTAAGGAATAAGCCTGCCAAATTTCAGCCTTCTACCTACACGGAAGTTGGAGAATTAGTGATGAGTCAGTGAGTCAGTCAGTCAGTGAGGGCTTTGCCTTTTATTAGTATAGATACTGAACAAATCTCTTACATGAATTTAAAATAATCAGGAAAAACTAACTGTTGACAATGCTGGACAATGCAGTGTTATTCATTTTAATTTGCCGTCAGAGTCAGAAAATAGAGGACACACTCGTTACTAAATGTTGGTGGGCCTGCACACCTTCGCTCTAAAGGAACTGAATAATTGCATTGGATTATAGGTGTGCTATGTGACTCTAACAGCAAGCATATCAGGACCATTTCTGTCATAATGACCCTAATTGCGAAAAGCTGAAAGTCTTCCAAATACTTTTTCCAGTTTAAATTAAACTGTCTTACATTCTTACCTTCTACCACCACCACCCCAACACACGATAACTACAAAATAAATATTAAAAACATAGTCTTTTTGCCAAAACTATCATGAGTCCTCAAACGTCTACTAAAAAGATGAAGGTCTACAAGGATTTTTTGCACTTATAGCATGCCTTTTATCATGCTGGATACTCAATAGTTTATAAATCACATTTCTTGGCTTTAAACTTGCCACTCCACCCAGAGCCCCAGAAAACAGAACTTATACATTAAAGAAAATGAATAAAAAACTAAGGCTGTAAGTCAGCAACAAGAGATTTTCCAGCTCCTTGGATCACAAAGAATTATTATCCTAAATGTCAAGCTTTCCAGATTTACATTTACACAGCCCACAGTGTCTGCTTGTTACTATATGTAGGCTGCAGTTAATGAATGTCAAAGAACATTACATAGTTTTCTGGGGCTTGAGAAGACATTCTTTCATAACTGAAAATATCTGCCAGCTTTCAGGCTATACATTGAAGAACGAATATTCGCCACAGAAATGCATCTCATTGTCTTTAAAATAAGCCAGATGGAATTCTTGGTTATTTATATCAAACACTCAGACTGTATGTGTATTTGTAAGTTTGGTTCAGGCATGCCTTGGCAAAAAAATTTAAAGATTCTTTGTAAGTAGTCTGTTAAAGGTACAGCAAAAACTAAAAAACTGCAAACTAAAAGCACATTACATTTATATCAAAATAAAAAACAGTTATTCTGGTAGGATAACCTTCATTTTTCAAATAAAACATAAAGTCATATGGAGAGTTAAGTTTGGCCACAGATGTGTTTGAATGAATTTTAAATGTGGTGTGCATTTTCATAGTACTGTATGATTTTGTTCTATTGATACATGGATAACTATAGAAAACTAAATTACAGTGATTATACTATAAGCTTGTACGCTTTTGTTCTAACTAATGGGCCATCATCCTTACTGTTCCATCACTAGAAACCATTCGAGTAATATTTTAAATTATAAAATATTTAGACAGAAAAATAGTATTTAAGAGTAAATACTTTAAATATTTTATAATCTACAGCTATACTTATTTCAGGGTATGCAGTATGTATATAAACATTTGTAAACAATAAGCAGCATGCAGAATGATCACAAAATATTTGACATCAGCAGTCTGCACAAGTTAGTAGCTTCTATGCACAAAATGGAGGCATATTATATAGTTCACCTTTACTTTGTTACATATAGATCTTCTCACCTGGCACTGCACCTGCCCTTTCTCTGTGTATTGAATCAGAAGATGAAAGTGAAAATTTTTTAATGAAAAGGAACTGGAGATGAAATATAGTCAAAAAGTCAAACAGATGACGTTACCAAAGTCTTACTGATCTGTTGTTAAATTCAAAATACTAATCAAAAATCAAAGACCTTAACACTAAAAACAACTCTGTTAAACTGGAGAAGTTTTCATAGAAAGAATCACAAATCAACACTGTTTTTGTTCTCATCTCAGATGCCCCAAAAATACACGTAGTGGCCCTTTTTAACCTCACTCAGATCATGTCACATATCTCAACATTCCTGGAGGATTCTGAACAGATTTCAATAGCAACATATATCACTTACATCTCACAGTGGTAGAGATCACTAATAACGAAAATGGCATTGCACCATATTAAAAATATTCCACTATTTTGGAACCCTTCTAGATAAAAAACAAATGATAGAATTGAATTCAGGTAATAAAACCCCAAAATAGACACATACATTACTTAAAATGCCTACTAAAATCCTATAAAAATGTCATGAAAAGCAACAATCTTAACACTTAGTGGAGGCCACGTTGACCATCTGTCAACATTTGTGTTTTATGTGGGGTGGCAGCTCCCATCTCATTTTGTTCTGTGTTGTGACAGGCATTATCTTTTTGACAGTGAAAGTGATGTGAAAATATTGTCTATGGTGCTATATCTCCTATTATCTGTAAAAGGCCAACGAGCCACACCACCACAGTCTTGGACAGTCTTTCAGATGGTGGTGTTTAGTAATGGTCAGTATTTGTATTTTAATTTAATTTGTTTTTTTTGAATGATTGTCATTTTAATTTTTTTTCAGTAATGTATTTAATTTTGCATTGTCTCCTTAATTATGCTATCATTCCTTGTACATTGTGGGTTCAGTCCCAAAATGTGGGCCCACCAAGGCATCACTCCTTGCAAGGCATTCCTCTAGCTATTTAAGGCCAGAGCTGAGTAAGCTAAAAATCAAGAGAACATCTTAGTGTGAAGGAGTTTATAGTGAATATTGTTTTTTTTGTGGATTTCACAGCTATTCTGATTACTTCTGCTCTTTTTTGTTTTGTTTTTTTTTTTTTCTTTTTGGATTTCATATTAGGGCTTGCTTGACTTTGACTTCCTTCCAAGAATTAGGTACTGTCACACACATGCGCATGGGAGTCAGCAACAGGGTCTAGTTCTTGTTGCAGCAGGGGACTGATTATGTGCACTAATGCCTTCTCTCATTCCTTGCGGGACCGCTTAAATGCTTTCACTTCCTGTTTCAGCATAAAGACTGCCCTATGATGACGTCACTTCCCCCCTGATGACCCACCTCTTCCCTATATAATCCCAATGATCCCCCTTGTCTGCAGTCTAATATATGGCTCGGTTTGAAGAGGTTACTCTCGTTCCTAATCAAGTATTTTGCCTTTCAGCAGAGAATTACAATATACGGGGTGGATCCCCCAAACCCTTTATCTTGTTCCTTTTGTATTATTGCAGTACATTCTTTTTGATATTTTAAATATTTTTTATACTTCTATTTCTGTAAAAAGAAAACTAAATATACACAGATTACAGTTTGGCATTGTCTTTACTGGCCTGAGTTTTTACTGTTTTATCTTCCTTGTAAGACACTTTTCCATATTATAGTTTTTCTTTAACTTTCAAGGCCAGGTGCCCATTTTTGGGCCTGCTTGTGCTGTAGCCTGCAGGTAGATTTATGGGGAAAGCTGGTCTGAAGTGTGCTGCTTCTGGGTTGGCATATGAAGGGTTTGGCCTATCTTTTGTGGAGGTTTTTGGAGGCCTCACCTTAGCTGACATGTTTGGGATTCCTGATCATAACAGGTGGTTGACTGGGCTTTTTCCCCAAATAATGTTTAGTATACTTTACGTATATTTGCTATTTACATCTGCAGCTATCCAAAATTTGACAACAAACTTATTAGATTTTCTTGAAATTATCTGAGTGAAGGGGCATCAATGTTAGGTTTGCAGCTAAATGAAATAACTGGAGAACCTGAAAGTTTTTCAGATTTAACTATAGTCTACTTCATCATATGGAGTGAAACAAAAATTTGAAGATTATAAATTTGACACTTGATGTTGATTATTATCTAGTTGTTCATAGAAGGGAGAGACAGCAATTCACATTTGGGAAGTGATGTTTAATAAAGCAGGCACGGGAGGATTTTGGAAGTAAAAAGAATATACAAATCCAGTCATGTGCGAGCTTTAGGAGAGAAGCAAAGATTCACACGTGTTCCAGCCTACAATAGAATATTAGAAAATTTGAGCAACTGTGACGTTAAGACAGGCCATTCAACTCAACCAGCTTAGCACCCCTTTTTACCTAGATTTTCTAAAACTACATCAAGTCAAGTTGTAAAAGTCCCTAAAGCTCTACTCTCTACAACACTACTTACTAATTTGTTCTAAGTGTCTATGGTTGTTTTTGCAGAGAAAAACTTTCTAAAATTTGTGTGAAATTTGCCCTCAAGTTTCCAACCATGTCACCATGTTCTTGTAGAACAGTTTATGTAAAGTAACAAGGTGGAACCACATTCATAATTTTAAACAACTTAATAATATGACTTCTCAATGTTTGCTTAAACTGAAAAGGTTAAATTTCTTCAATCTTTCCTCTAGTTTACACCACCAGACTATTTGTTAATCCAGACTATTTACTAAATACTTGTTCCTGCCACGTACTGCCCCATGTTTTCCTTAATAACTGCATTGCTCAATTTACCTGCAATGCATGATAAGTTTACCGGCCTATACTGGCCAACCAGAAATACTTTACTGTTAGAAATATGCCAGGCCAGTACAGTAGAGCACTTAGAAAAACTACTAAAACCCCACTTCTTAAATCTTTAATAGCTTTTTTTCTGATCACTTACATTACCAGCATCACTGGCATTCCTTCATACTGAGAGGAAGAGGAAATTGGTTATTTTCCTTAAATGTGATTCAGTTTTCTGTTTCATAGGCTGGTCACTAATCACTACTTTTGTGTGCTTTCTTTTTCTTTTTTTTTTTCCTGTGGTACACAGTGGTGACTGTAAATTATACAGCGAGGCAGGGTGGAGCATTAACAGTTTTTTTTCTCTCCACCGTCCCACCAACTGGAGTTTTTCCTGTGCTCCGTTGCAATCTGAGCGTAAGTTTTGTTATTAGCTGGGTATTATGATTCTTTATTGTTATAAATAACTTTTTAGTTTCTTTCGTTTTTAGCCGTTTAGTCATTATTATTGTAAAGATCTTTGGGGTACTTCCATGCATGAAAATGTGCTATATAAATAAATGTTGTTGTAGTTACTTGGCTCAGTCTGACTACCCTTTTTAAGCAACCGAATAATATTTGCTACCTTGCAATATGTAGGAATTTCCCCAGTGTGCAGAGAGTTTTGTAAAATATACATGAAGGGTTTATATATGCACTCAGTACCCTCCTTAAGCACTCCAGAGTAAATGTTATGTGGTCCTGGTGATTTGTTAGATTTCATCCAGTTTAATCCAAGCAGTACTTCCCCTCCTACAATTTCCTGTTCATTAAGTGTCACCTCGGTAGTCTCTGTTGTAGTTGGGAGGTTATCAACATATCCATACTTTCAGGTTCAGAGCATGTGCTGTTTATTTGTCTACACATTCTAGCTTGCCTTTCCTAATACTCTTCACCAATTATCTCCTCCTTTATAGTGTCAAAAGAACGAGTCTCAACACTTTCAAAAGGTTGGGGCAGCCACCTGTATATTGTTCCTAGCTGCAAAGGTTACAGTGATGCTGTGTATTCGAGTTCCATACTGAACTGTTTGAATTAGGCCAAGATGGAGGCTTTTATGTCTTGTAACCCAGAAGTGATGTCAGTCTGGGTGCCGGGACAGGAAGTGACGTGAGGTCAGGTAGGTTTTCCCGTATTTGATCTGCAGAAATAACAGAGAAAGGTTTAGAGCACCCCGCCACCCCCTGGCCTGGTGGGTAATTACCTTCACTTGGTCCCTTCAGCTCGCCCCTAGTTGCATGTGTGTGACACGGCCCCCCACTCAGCCCAGACCCATCGGGTAGGGCGTACCTGCTCGTGAGGTCATGGCACCGGGAAAGGGCATCAGCATTGGCCTGCAGCAGACCTCGACGATAAACGACCAAAAACTTATAAGGCTGTAGGTCCAAAAACCACCTCATGACTCGTGGATTCGAGTCCCGGTGTAACGCCACCCACTGTAATGGTGCATGGTCAGTTACCAGGGTGAATTCCCGACCCAGGAGGTAGTACCTCAGCTGCGTAATTGCCCATTTAATTGCCAAGGCCTCCCGCTCCACTGCTGCATACCTGGTCTCTCGGTCTCTCTCAGGCACATCACGGGTTGTTCCACTCCATCAACACTTTGGCTCAGCACGGCACCAAGACCTGTGTCCGAAGCATCCGTCTGGAGAATGAAAGGCAATGTAAAGTCAGGTGCCTTCAAAATAGGAGCTGACGTAAGGGCCTGCTTAAGGTCACTAAATGCAGCGTCAGTATTATCATCCCAAACCACGTGATTAGGTTTCCTCTTCTTTGTCAGGTTTGTCAAGGGCGTTGCTCTCTCGGAAAACCGAGGTACAAACCGGCGATAGTAACCCGCTAAGCCGAGAAATGCTTGTACCTACCGCTTGGTTATCGGACGGGGCCAATTCATTGTGGCATCTATTTTGGAGCATTGTGGTTTGACCATACCCCGGCCCACTAGGTAACCTAAATATTTGGCTTCGACCAATCCAAAATAACATTTCTTTGGATTAATACGAAGTCCGGCATTCGCTAGTGTCCGTTATACAGCCCCAACCTGCAGTAGATGTTCCTTCCATGTGCTGGAATAGATGACAACGTCATCCAAGTAGGCAGCACTGTACGAATTATGGGGTCGGAGCACTTTGTCCACCAGACGTTGGAAGGTAGCGGGCGCCCCATGTAATCCGAATGGAAGTACACGATACTGCCAATGCCCACTAGGAGTGCTAAACGCAGTCTTTTCCTTTGCGGAGTCCGTTAAGGGAACCTGCCAGTACCCCTTTGTCATATCAAGAGTAGTCAAAAATTTGGCATGTCCTAGCCGCTCGAGGAGGTCATCCACTCGTGGCATCGGATAGGCGTCGAATAGGGAGACTTGGTTAAGCTGACGGAAGTTATTGCAAAACCTCCAACTTCCATCTGGCTTTTTGACCAACACGATTGGGCTGGACCAGGGACTAAAACTTTCCTCTATCACACCTAGATCCAGCATTCGTTTGATCTCCAACTCCACTTCTGCCTTTTTTGCTTCGGGAATCCGATATGGGCGTTCCCTGACTATAACCCCTGGTTTCGTCACTATGTCATGCGCAATCAGGGAGGTTCGTCCAGGAATTTCGCTCACTACCTCTGGGACAGACAGGATAACTGCTTCGAGCTCCTGTTGTTGTTGGCGAGTCAAATTATCACCGAAGTTAAGGTGTAATTTATGAGCGAAGAGCGAGCAGGGCTGTCCGGAGGTGGGATCGGGATCCCTTTCCTTCCACAGTTTCAGCAAATTGACATGATAAATCCGCTCTTTAGGTCGGCGATTAGGTTGGATAACTAAATAATCGACCAGACCCTTCCTCTCCTTAACTTCATATGGGCCTTGCCAATGAGCCAATAATTTGAAGTGTGAGGTAGGAACCAATACCATGACACGATCCCCCGGGTGGAACTCCCAAAGTGATGTGCCACGGTTGTAACAACGAGCCTGGGCTGCTTGCGCCTTCTCCATGTGAGAATGTAGGATAGGTCTAATTTTTGCAAATCTATCGCGTACTTGGGCGATATATTCAAGTATATTTACAGAAGGAAGGGCCTCCTCTTCCCATCCTTCTTTTAATATATCCAATAAACCCCGGGGTTGTCGTCCATACAATAATTCAAAGGGTGAGAACCCCGTGGAGGCTTGTGGGACTTTCCGATATGCAAAAAGGACGAGGGGGAGGAGCTGATCCCAGTTCCTTCCGTCCTCATTGACTACTTTGCGTAACATCTGTTTGAGAGTTTGATTAAACCTCTCGACTAGACCATCTGTTTGAGGATGATATACAGAGGTCTTTAAATGTTTTATTTTAAGTAAATTTGCTCTCTCCCTGAACGTCTCCGAGGTAAATGGAGTCCCTTGATCCGTCAGGATTTCTTTAGGGATTCCAATTCGCGCAAATACTCCTACTAATTCCTGTGCGATATTCTTGGAAGTGGCTGAACGTAATGGAACAACTTCAGGATATCAAGTAGCATAATCCACCAGGACCATTATATATTTATGTCCTCTGGCTGAAGGTTCTAGGGGTCCCACCAGGTCAACCCCAATACGTTCAAATGGGACATCAATTAGGGGTAAAGGGATTAAAGGAGCACGGTCCTTCCTAGGAATCTTCCGTAATTGACATTCCGGGCAGGACATGCAAAAACGGCGGACCTCCTCATTAATCCCAGGCCAAAAAAATCGGAGCTTAATTCGCTCTAACGTTTTCTCGGGGCCCAGATGGGCTTCCAGGAGGTGGGTATGAGCTAGTTCACAGACTTGTCGCTGGTAAGTCCATGGAACTAAGAGCATTGACCTTACCTCTCCTTCATGATCTGCCACCCGATATAAAAGGTCATTATTTAATACAAAGTGGGGATCTTGTGGCATGGGATGGGTTGTGCGCTGGCCATCTACTAAGACAACTGCATTTTTTGCAAATTTAAGAGAGTCATCATTCCATTGCTCCCTTTTAAATGAAGCCGGTGTCTGTCTAAACTGAAATTGTAGACGACTGAGGGTATCAGACTCGACCTCAAGGGGTGTGGTTTCAGACCGAGCCGGCGCAGCGCTTGGAGATGACGTATCGCTCTGCGACGGTCCGGCCAATTCCATGTCATTCTGTAAGGCCGCATTCTGTACCCCTACCGGCTGTGTACACGGCGTGGAGGTAGCTGAGGACGCAGAATCAGCATCCATAACAAGACCTAGTGTTTTTGTAGGGATAGCGATTGTTTTGCCGCAGTTTTTATCAGACCAATCTCTACCTAGTATCAAGGGGAACGGAGGATTATCATGCACCGCCACTACTATTTTTTTAACCACTCCGTTTTGGCAAATGTAGCAGCAGGCGGACTCGTATGATCGGATGTCCCCATGAATACAGGTTAGACGGTTCTTTATTTTTAACTTTTGTCGCGGCAAAACCAAATGGCGAGCAACAATGGTAACGTTACTGCCAGAGTCAAATAAAGATGGTACTTTAACGCCATTGACTAACGCTTCTCCCGTATGAGCAAAGGCCAAAGGATTAACAGAAGCACCCTGCCCCTCGTTCTGTGTCTCTCCGCAGACCCTCGTGTCACCTCGTGAAGCCCTCCGCCGTGCATCAGAGTTCTCCAAAGCATGCTCCGCAATGTAAGAAAAAGACCCTAATTTAGTGGCACAAGTCCCTCTGGGTTCACAGGGATTCCGTTCTGGTTTTCCCAAGTAGGTTTCCTCCCTCATGGTGTTAATGATCCCCAGGAGGGTGATCATATTATTATATGATTTTCCCCAGGTCAGCTGGGCAAGTTTAGTGGGTAGGCCATTTATTATAATTGCACAGGCCACCTTTTCTACAATATTACAGGCATTTTTATTGTATGGCCGTAGCCAACACCCGACTTTTGCCCATAGATTCATGGCCTGTTCTCTGAGAGAATCCTCTGGGTTATACTCCCAGTTCATGATATCCCTCACCTGCCGACCTAGGGCACCCCCACCTTTTCCACAGACATTTTTCTGCGTGGGTTCCTTTGGGTCGGTCCCCATCCTTGGAAGCCCATAATAGGTCTCCACTGTGTTCCTTTTAGAACCTGGCCCTTGTCTGTAGGTCTTCTGCCTATGCGCCCATGTTCTTTTTAAGGAGAACTGGGTCGGAACATACTCCAGATCCCCCCGACACACACCGTCAGACCCCAGCTCGGCAACACAAGAACGGTACTTTCCTACCTGATAGGTCTTTGGTGGTCCATTATGATGATGTGTTGAGACGTTTTGTTGGTTCGGCTTCCTATTCCACCAGGAGGCCATCCTGCCGGCTACGCCACTGTCAAAAGAACGAGTCTCAACAATTTCAAAAGGTTGGGGCAGCCACCCGTATATTGTTCCTAGCTGCAAAGGATTATTTGGTTACAGCGATGCTGTGTATTCGAGTTCCATACTGAACTGTTTGAGTTAGGCCAAGATGGAGGCTTTTATGTCTTGTAACCCAGAAGTGATGTCAGTCTGGGTGCCAGGACAGGAAGTGACGTGAGGTCAGGTAGGTTTTCCAGTATTTGATCTGCAGAAATAACAGAGAAAGGTTTAGAGCACCCCGCCACCCCCTGGCCTGGCGGGTAATTACCTTCACTTGGTCCCTTCAGCTCGCCCCTAGTCGCACGTGTGTGACAATAGTTATTGTTGTACTAAAATACTGAAAGAATCTCTTTGAGGCCCTCTTTGCTGTATTCCTCCCCGGCTACCTTTAAGCCTTCTTAATATCTTTTTAAATTATTGCTTTGATGTACTCACATGCCCTATAGTTAGCACTGAGGTCCTGTATTTCTCATACATCTTTTTTGCTCGGTATTTATCCAGCATTCTTTAACTTCTTATTGCTCCTAAATGTCCTGCAATTATAAGTAGAAAACGTTTAAACCTGCCCACTTTTCCTCAACTTAAAGCATATCTCAATGTATCTTATTTAGGCTATGCTGCATCTGCACATAGTTCTTCCTATTAAAACTAAACTAAGCTGTTTTAATTTTTGAATAGGTATTGTGCCAAAATACTATGTATTACATCATAGTCACTAAATTGTAATGGTTCAACCATATCTATACTTGACATGCTATTCTTACTATTGCAGAATACTAAATCTAAACAGGTCTCCCCACCTTGTTGGTGCTTTAACACATTGTGTTAAAAATCAGTCATGTATTATGTCCAAAAACTCTTGTTCTTGTCCTTTGCTATTTGTGAGACTGGCCCAGATAATATTTGGGTAACTAAAGTCCACCATGACAAAAATATCCCCTTCTAAACTAGCTTTCTTTATTATTGTTAAAAAGATATAACATACTCATAATATATTCCTCAATCCTTAATGCTGCCTTGTTAAATGCCAACATCCTCACTAAGCTGTAGGTCACAATTTAGTTGAAGATTTGCATTCAAAGTCCATTTTACATAAATGGTGACTGTCCCACTATGCCTATGCTCACTGTGCTTAGTTATGCCTCTCTTTCATAAATAATGTCTAACCATCTATGTTGTTTTCAGCTCTCCTAGACTGCTTCGAATTGACTGACTGGGACATTTTCAGGGAGGCTGCTATGGATGGTGACCCAATCAATCTGGAGGAGTACACTGACTATGTGACTGGCTACATCTCCAAATGCATAGAGGATGTTACTGTTACCAAGGATGTTATCACAAGAGCCAACCAAAAGCCCTGGATGATGAGAGAAGTGCACATGCTGCTCAAGATCAGAAATGCAGCCTTCATATCTGGAGACAAGGCCACTCTCAGGGTGGCCAGAGCCAACCTGTCCCACGCAATATGGACAGGTAAGCTGGTTTACGCACAGATGATTAACAAACACTTCAGCAGCACCAGAGACACACGTCATATGTGGCAGGACATTCAGACAATTACAAACTACAAGCCCAACCCACACAGCAGCGACGGTGATGCCTCCCTACCGGATGAGCTGAACAACTTCTTTGCATGGTTTGAGGCGCAGAACAAAGAGCCTGAGAGAAAAGCAACACCTCCCTCCACTGACCACATACTCTGTCTCTCCACAGCTGACGTGAGGAGGACTCTATCCAAAGTCAATCCATGCAAGGCAACATTCTTGGCCGTGTGCTCAAAGAATGCACCAGTCAACTGGATGGTGTCCTCACAGACATCTTCAACACATCTCTGAGCCAGTCGTCAGTCCCAGCATGCTTCAAGTCAACCACCATCATATCAATGCCAAAGAAGTCATCAGTGACATGCTTGAATGACTACCAACCAGTTGCACACATGCCAATCATCATGAAGTGCTTCGAAAGGTTAGTCATGTCACACATCAAGGCTAATCTCCCTGCCTCCCTTGACCCTCTTCAGTTTACATACCGCTCAAACAGGTGAGGTGAGGATGCCATATGTTCTGCCCTTCACCTATCCCTGACACATCTGGATGAAAAAGACACATATGTCAGGATGCTATTCACAGACTTTAGCTCCACCTTCAACACAATCATACCTCAAAAGCTGGCTGTAAAAATGAGCAGTTTTGGCCTGACACCACCCTATGCAATTGGATCCTAGACTTCTTGACAGAGAGGCCCCAGTCAGTTCGGATGGGCTACAAAACTCCAGCATCATTACACTGAGCACTGGAGTGCCACAGGGCTATGTGCTTAGTCCACTGCTCTTCACCCTGCTGACTCATGACTGCACAGACACGCACAACACCAACCACATCATCAAGTTTGCAGGTGATACAACGGTGCTGGGACTGATAAGCAGGGATGATGAAACAGCATACAGAGATGAGGTGGAACGGCATCTGCATGGTGTGAAGACAACAATCTATCTCTCAATGTTGACAAAACAAAAAAGATAATTGTGGACTTCAGAAAATCACATCCTGACCACATGCCACTCAGCATCAATGGTTTAGATGTGGAGACTGTTAGGAGTACCAAGTTCCTTGGTGTGCACATAACTGAGGAACTTATGTGGATGCATAACACCTCATCACAATTCAAGAAAGCCCAGCAGAGACTACACTTCCAGAGGCGGCTGAAGCGAGCAAGTCTTCGCCCTTCCATCCTCACCATGTTCTACAGAGGCACCATTGAGAGTGTTCTGACCAGCTGCATCACTGTCTGGTATGGCAACTGCAACATATCTGACCACAAGCACCTGCAAAGGATAGTGAAGACAGCAGAGAACATTACTGGGGTGCCTTTCCCTTCACTACAGGACATATTTTATAAACGCAGCGTCCACAATGACTGCAGCATTGAGCAGAAACACTTACACCACTCACATGGACTTTTCACACTTCTGCCATCCAAGAGAAGATACTGCAGCATCAGAGCCAGATCTGCCAGGCTGCAGGATATTTTTTACCCCGAAGCTGTCAGACTCCTTAACACCATGCTGTCCCCTGGGATCTTCCACACTGCCTCAACCACCCCTAAAAACAGAACTTTTATGCATGCAAGCCACTTTCCTGTAAAGACGAGTGTGCATGTAGAAAAGAACTGAAAATCTCATACTGACCCTTAAGTATTTTGCACCCTGCACTTTGATATTCTTTGAAACATTCTGACCTGTCATTGTTCACACATTATCATTTAACGATTAACTATTATCATACACTGATAATTTCTGTATTATCTATATATTATTTATTTATATTACATATTAATTGACTCTATTTATGTATCTAGATTGCATAATACCATACATTGCATTAATCTTGTCTTTGCACAATGTCTTGTCTTGTTTGTGTTTTAATTTTAAATTAAAATTTTTAATTTAAACTTTAATTTAAATTCTATTTTTAATTTAATTAAAATTTTTAATTTGCACTTCATGCTGTTACACTGTGGACCCTGAGCTTCGCAATCTGTATACTTGTATATGGATGAGATGACAATAAAGTTTGCTTTGACTTTGTTACTGTTATTTCTATCATATCACAGTTATTTGCACTTGCATATAAATCCAACTCACTTATTTTATTCTTACTACTCCTTAGAATTAAGGCAAGCCATTTTTTAATGTATTACTTCATTTTAGCATTTTAAAATTGTGCTGTTCTAAACTCTCTTCCACCCATTCTCTCATTTAAATAATTATTACAGTTTTTCATAATTGCTAACACACTAAAATGACATGCATAGCACAATTATTCAAACTGACACACGGAGAGCAAAACCTCTTCTCAAGTCTCTAAAACTCTAAACACATTTCCTGCTTTACACACATTTTGCAATTCAAAATGGCACTTTTTAAATGCACTGAACACGGTGCAAATCATTTAGCACAATTCACAAAACACCTCACCCAATGAGCAAAACACCTCACATATCCTGCAAAATGAAACACTGCAACCAAAACTACATATAGAATGATCATAATCAAACTACTGCACTAAATGGCACACATCAGTCATATCTCCAGATTTTTGTCTAACCAACTACACACTGTTGGGCAAAATGAAAAGCACTCTCATCTTTAGTATGCTCTGCCACAATACTAAAATAGTCCAAATTGTAGAAAATTAGAGTGTTCACATGCACAGAAATATTTGCAGATACACACACATGCATTTATTTTTTTATTTTTCACCAAACAAGTCAGTGCAACATATGCACAGCAGATATATTTACATTGGAGCGAACAAAAAAATGCTCAGAAAAAACAGTAAACTGAAAAAGAAAATGTGCAGAAGAAATATATAGAAAAAAAAGAGGCAAGAAAAATAATTAGGCAGCATCTTGCCTCTCAGCTGGGTTTGGCCACAATGCCTCGTCCACAGCACAGGCAATATCTTCCCTTGCCAGACATTGAGGGAAGAAGCGCCTTGAGTGCCTTATCCATCCCTGAATCGCACCCACATCAATTTCATCACATGCCTCTTCCATAGCCTGCACAAGAGGCTTGCGCACATAGGGCTGCCGGTCGTATACCTTCCACCGCCATGCCGAAAAGAACTCATCTATGGGGTTCAGAAATGGTGAGAATGGTGGGAGGTATTGCACGAGAAACAGTGGGTGGTCAGCAAACCAATTTTGGACTGGGGCTGCATGATGAAAGCTCACGTTGTCCCATACTACAACATACCGGGTTCTTGCATGGTCTGCATCATTCATACGCTCTGGTGGAATTAGAATGTTATGGAGTCTGTCCAGAAATGTTAGAATATGGCCTGTGTTGTATGGTCCAAGGTTGGCATGACGGTGGAGGACACCATGCATATTGGAGATGGCAGCGCACATTGTGATGTTCCCACCACGTTGGCCAGGAATATCTATAATGGCTCTGTGGCCAATGACGTTTCTTCCCCTTCTTCTGGTCTTTGCTAGGTTGAAACCAGCCTCATCTATGAAGATGAACTCATGTGGGATTGCATGAGCATCCATTTCCAGTACTCCCTGAAAACAATGAACTAAAATCAGTCAATATGGTGTTATCCAGCACACTGGGAAACAATGTTGAGTGTAATGTGCTGCAGTCAATATTGTACTTACATCCACATATACTTGTCTGAGCTCTTTGTTTCTTTGAGAGTTTCTCTCAAAAGGCACCTTATACAATTGTTTCAGGCTGATTTGGTTTCGCTTGAGAATGCGAGCCAATGTGGACAGACTGACTCGTTGAATGTTGGTGAATATGGTGTTGTCTTGGATGATGTTGCTTTGAATTTCTCTTAATCTGATTTCATTTTTCTCCAAGACCAAGTTTACAATGGCAGCTTCCTGTACCCCTGTGAACATTTCGCCCCTTCCTCCACCATGGTTGCGTCTCTCAGTCCTTTACAAAAACAAAAAACAAAAATATAGGGCTTGGACAATGCAGCCTAAAGATTCCCCCACAGTAGAGTAAATTGGACAAGAAACTTGTACAGTTAGTATATGACATTAGCCATTCATGAAGTACACAGGTGTCACCCAACTGATACACTATGACATGGGATGTACTACACAGTGTGAAAGACATTTTGGTTGCATATCTATCTATCTACCTGTGCTCCAGTCTAAATGTCCGGATGACAGAGGCAACAGTAAACGGCTCAAGTTGGGCTGCACTCTACGTCCAGCCTCTTGCATTGTCAGCCCATGGTTGATGACATGATCAACTAAGGTTGCTCTGATTTCATTTGACAGTTGCTGTCTTCTTCGCCCATGACTTCCTATACCAGCTCTACCCCTACCTCTCACTCTTCCTCCCCCTCTCATCCTCACCCTCCCTCTTCCTCTTCCTCTCTCTGTAATGTCTTCCATTGTTCTTGAAAAAAAGGTGCTCACCTGTGGTCTTTTTATTGTGCTTACTTCCTAATTAAAGTGGTAACAATTAACCATTGAGGTGTTTGGCCAGGTGGCACATATATTGGCCAATTAGCTCATGTTCTGTCCTTTTGAATGGCAGTGTGTTGTAATGGCAAACATGTGACTTTCTGTCAGATTGTTGTGTCTTATGCAGAGAACCGTGTTCAGTGCATTTAAAAAGTGCCATTTTGAATTGCAAAATGTGTGTAAAGTAGGAAATGTGTTTAGAGTTTTAGAGACTTGAGAAGAGGTTTTGCTCTCTGTATGTCAGTTTGAATAATTGTGCTATGCATGCCATTTTAGTGTGTTAGCAATTGTGAAAAACTGTAATCAGATCACTAGGACAGCATTTTTTCACTTAAGAAACATAGCAAAACTTAGACCTCTTTTATCACTGAAAGATGCTGAGAAATTAGTTCACGCATTTGTTTTCAGTCGACTAGATTACTGTAACGCAATCCTCTCAGGAATACTTAAAAAAGACATAAATCACTTGCAACGAGTGCAGAATGCAGCTGCTAGAATCCTAACCATGAAAAGAAAATCCGAGCATATTTCTCCAGTTTTGATGTCACTACAATGGTTACCTGTATCATTCAGGATTGGCTTTAAAATTCTGTTTATGGTTTATAAAGCCTTAAATAATCTCGCCCCATCATATATATCGGAATGTCTGACATCTTATATTCCAAAATCGTAACCTCAGATCCTCAAATGAGTGTCTCCTTAGAATTCCAAGAGCAAAACTTAAAAGAAGTGGCGAAGCAGCCTTCTGCTGTTGTGCACCTAAAATCTGGAATAGCCTGCCAATAGGAATTCGCCAGGCTAATACAGT
>JANRMT010062804.1:8843649-8881742 GCA_026402145.1 Polypterus bichir lapradei
ACCTTCCAGTTATGACCATTACGCGTAGAATTTCGAAATGAAACCTGCCCAACTTTTGTAAGGAAGCTGTAAGGAATGAACCTGCCAAATTTCAGCCTTCCACCCATACGGGAAGTTGGAGAATTAGTGATGAGTCAGTGAGTGAGTGAGTGAGTGAGTGAGTGAGTGAGTGAGGGCTTTGCCTTTTATTAGTATAGATAAGCAGAATTTTAAAGTCAATTCTAAAAGACACAGGTAACCAGTGCAGTGACATCAAAACTGGAGAAATGTGTTCGGATTTTCTTTTTCTAGTTAGGATCCTACCAGCTGCATTCTGCACTCGTTGCAAATGATTTATGTCTTTTTTGGGTAGTTCTGAGAGGAGTGCGTTACAGTAATCTAGTCGACTGAAAACAAAAGCGTGAATTAATTCCTCAGCATCTTTCAATGATATAAGAGGTCTAAGTATTGCTATGTTTCTTAAGTGAAAAAATGCTGTCCTAGTGGTCTGATGAATATGCGATTTAAAATTCAGGTTACAGTCAACAGTTACCCCTAAGTTTTTTACTTTCATCTTGACTTTTAATCCTAATGCATCAAGTTAATTTCTGATAACCTCATTGAATCCATTATTGCCAACCACTAAAATTTCAGTTTTCTCTTTATTTAGCCTGAGAAAATTACTATTCATCCATTCAGAAATACAAGTAAGACATTGTGTTAGTGAATCGAGAGAGTCGGTCATCAGGTGCTATTGATAAGTACAGCTGTGTGGTATCAGCATAGCTGTGGTAACTCACATTGTAACCTGAGATAATCTGACCTAACGGAAGTGTATAGATTGAGAAGAGCAGCGGGCCCAGGATAGAGCCTTGTGAAACACCATATAGGATATCATGTGTCTTTGAGTTGTGATTACCACAACTAACAAAGAATTTTCTCCCTGCCAGGTAGGATTCAAACCAATTTAGGACCAATTTATTGTCGTTATTATGCTGAATTTGTCCTCAGGAATTTTCTAAAAGGTTACTACATCTGATGAGCTAATTTGTGTTTTTTGTTTGTCATGGTACCAGGGATTGGTGACATGTTGCATGTTGTACTCTGTACTCATGACAATACTAATGATTCGGCTTAGACTAATTAAGTGATTACTTTTCTATTTATGATTGACTGATGTTGAAGAGGATAGTTGAATTTATGATTATAAAATGAAGAGAAATTTAATCAGAAGAGCTGATGGTAGACTTCCGGCCTGTCAAGGAGACTCTGAAACCAGCCACCATCAAGGGGAGAACATGGGGGTTCACATAACCAACAAAGGGGACTGGTCTGACAAGACAGTGGCACTGTACAAGAAAGCCAGAGCAGACACTACTTCATACTTCTGATGTATGCAGGAAGCTGCTGAAAATGTTCTATCAGTCCATAGTAGCCAGTGTGTTGTTCTAAGTTGCAGTCTCCTGAGCAAGCAATTTAAACTCAAAAGATGGTGCTATATCACAGCATGAACCCTAGACACACTGGAAGATGTTTTGTTGAAAAGAGGATGATGGCAAAATTGGATGCCATTATGAAAAATCCCCTCCATCGCTTCCAGGAGGCGCTTTCTTGGAGCACTTTTAGCCACAGGCTCATTCCACCACAGTATGCTAATAAGCGTCTCTAGGGGTTTCTTGTAAACACTGCTATCAGGCAATTCAATGTTTTCCCCCGACATTCTCTTTAAGTTCATTTTGTAATTTTTGCACAATAGAAAATTATTCATTTAGGGAGTTGGTCTCGTCTGTTACGGGAGATGAATGTTCTGAAGTGGAGTTCCATTAGCAGCCGCTTATTTTTTCTCTTATTTCTTATTATCCAGAGGTATCCTGTATTTACCCAACCCGAGGAGTTTCTACTACTGTATATAAATATGAGTAACAAGAAAGGCAGTCAGAAAGAAATGGAAAAGAAACTTAAAGCTACACCCAAGTCTAGACAGGCATCAGGCACCAGTATAAGGTATGGCCTTTCAGAGACTGACCTGGAACAGGCAGGCGAAAGCTCAGACTTCCCAGGAACCCACTCCACTGCAACATCTCCAGTCAAGAGCGAAAATGGGAGCGAAGGTGAAAATGATGCAGGTCACGATAGCTTGCTGATTCCAGAAGATCACTTGAAACTAGAGATGGCCTTGCAGTCCGCGCATTCATCTAATCCTCGTGAGCTGGAAGCATCGGCTGTAGCGGGGTTTGCCACTTCACCCTTGGAGCATGAAAGCCGAAACGATTTGTCCAAACTGAAGGAAATGATCACAACATTAGCCAAGGCCACGGCCACGAGTGAGCTCAAGAAAGACATTCAGAAAAATATGAAGAAAGAAATAAATGGCTTGCTCAAGACAAATGAGAAGCTGCGGCTGGAGCTGCAAGAGATGCGGCAGGAATATAAAGACTTGGAAAAACATATGTATAATTGTTTTGATGCAGTCTTTAAAGATATGCGGAGAAAAATTGAAGAACACATTCAGGAAAATGCATCTAAACTGAGAGAACTTGCCGATCAGCTGGAAGACATTAAGCAGACATTCACGGCTTGAATTGAAACAGCAGATCATTTGTCATCTAACACCGATGGAAAAGGTACAGCTGCGAATTTTGAATGCAAAAAACTCGGAGAAAAAAAAAACTTGAGCCTCTGGAAGATGGAAGCAGAAGGAATAATATTAGAATCGAAGGTCTTCCTGAGAATCGTGAAAGTCCAAACCCAGTGAAATTCGTAGCTGAACTATTCTCAAAAATAATTGGAGAGGACTTTAAATCAGATACCGAGACAGCGGTAGCTTATCGCATATGTAGATCAAATACTTTTAAACCTAGGTCTTTAATTGTCTGCTTTGAGAGATTACAATTTAAGCTTCATGTAATGGCACTTCTCAGACACAAACAAGAGATTATATTTGAAAATAACTACATTTGTATTTTCCCTAAACGTGCAGCTTTTTACATTAAACAGTGGTTACAGAAAGCCGATATCAGATACAGCAACTTGTATCCTGCCAAACTGAAAGTGGAAATTCAAGACAAATATCACATCTTCTCTTCCACGGATGAAGCAGAAAAAGAATTAAGAAAGTTGATCCCGACGCTGTTTTGAAATACAAAAGTGAGTCACATCTCGTCATGGTAAGGCAAGAAGATATTACCTATTGTCTGATCTGCTTGCAATGATATGGGTACCATAATTATATATCTTTTTCTTTTCTCTGACACTTTTTGTTTATGTTTATGTTTTAATTATAATTGTAGGTGTATGTGTGGAAGAAATTAATTAATTTTTTTTTGTTTTTAACTATTCTAAAGGAGACTGTTTAACATCATACCCTTGGTTTATTGTTATTGTTATTATTGCATTAGGGTTTACTATGCTTATCCAAGGCCACTTTTTAACACCACTCCCTGGGTTTACTGTCTTAATATTTCAAGACTGTTGATGATTATATTTTATGCTTATAGTCTGTTAATGATTATATTTTATGCTTACAATATTTAGACTTTATCGGCAATAAATATCTCTACTTTTTAATCCCCAAATGCTGCTGCTGGGGGGCTTGTTTTGTTTTGGATGTGCTCTGTCTCTAGGTATGTCAGAGGACCAAGACTTTGTGAAGTATGGGTCCAGCCTCAGGTGAGGAGGCAAAATGGGGAAGCTAGGGGATAAGGGGGGTAGAGAAAGAGAGCAAGCTATATCTAATTTATTATTTTAATCCTTATAATGATAACTACCAATGTAACAATAAGCTGCATGGCAATAACTCGTGGGAAAATTAGAAATTACAGTTGTGCTTGAAACTTTGTGAACCCTTTAGAATTTTCTATATTTCTGCATAAATATGACCTAAAACATCATCAGATTTTCACTCAAGTCCTAAAAGTAGATAAACAGAAACCAGTTAAACAAATGACACAAAAATATTATGCTTGGTCATTTATTTATTGAAGCAAATGATCGAATATTACATATTTGTGAGTGGCAAAAGTATGCGAACCTCTAGGATTAGCAGTTAGTTTGAAGGTGAAATTAGAGTCAGGTGTTTTCAATCAATGGGATGACAATCAGGTGTGAGTGGGCACCCTGTGTTATTTAAAGAACAGGGATCTATCAAAGTCTGCTCTTCACAACACATGTTTGTGGAAGTGTATCATGGCATGAACAAAGGAGATTTCTGAGGACCTCAGAAAAAAGAGTTGTTGATGCTCATCAGGCTGGAAAAGGTTACAAAACCATCTCTAAAGAGTTTGGACTCCACCAATCCACAGTGAGACAGATTGTGTACAAATGGAGGAAATTCAAGACAATTGTTACCCTCCCCAGGAGTGGTTGACCAACAAAGATCACTCCAAGAGCAAGGCGTGTAGTAGTCGGCAAGGTCACAAAGGACCCCAGGGTAACTTCTAAGCAATTGAAGGCCTCTCTCACATTGGCTAATGTTCATGTTCATGAGTCCACCATCAGGAGAACACTGAACAACAATGGTGTGCATGACAGGGCTGCAAGGAAAAAGACACTGCTCTCCAAAAAAAACATTGCTGCTTGTCTGCCGTTTGCTAAAGATCACGTGGACAAACCAGAAGGCTATTGGAAGAATGTTTTGTGGACGGATGAGACCAAAATAGAACTTTTTGGTTTAAATGAAAAGCGTTATGTTTGGAGAAAGGAAAACACTGCATTCCAGCATAAAAACCTTATCCCATCTGTGAAACATGGTGGTGGTAGTATCATGGTTTGGGCCTGTTTTGCTGCATCTCGGCCAGGACGGCTTGCCTTCATTGATGGAACAATGAATTCTGAATTATATCAGAGAATTCTAAAGGAAAATGTCAGGACATCTGTCCATGAACTGAATCTCAGGAGAAGGTGGGTCATGCAGCAAGACAACGACCCTAAGCACACAAGTCATTCTACCAAAGAATGGTTAAAGAAGAATAAAATTAATGTTTTGGAATGGCCAAGTCAAAGTCCTGACCTTAATCCAATCGAAATGTTGAGGAAGGACCTGAAGCGAGCAGTTAATGCGAGGAAACCCACTAACATCCCAGAGTTGAAGCTGTTCTGTATGGAGGAATGGGCTAAAATTCCTCCAAGCCGATGTTGCAGGAATGATCAAAAGTTACTGGAAATGTTTAGTTGCAGTTATTGCTACAAAGGGGGGTCACACCAGATACTGAAAGCAAAGATTCACATACTTTTGCCACTCACAAATATGTAAAATTCGATCATTGTGATGATGTTAAGATATTCGCCAAAGTCTTAGCTAGAAGGATGGAGAAAGTGCTGCCTTCGGTAATATCACAAGATCAAACTGGATTTATTAAAGGCGGACACTTAGCTTCCAATCTCTGACGCCTGTTTAATGTAATATATTCACCAGAAAAGTCAAACACCCCAGAGATATTATTATCGTTGGATGCAGAAAAAGCATTCAACATGATTGAATGGAACTACCTTTTTACTACATTAGAGAAATTTGGGTTTGGCCCAAATATTTGTGCATGGATCATACTACTGTATACCAATCCAGAAGCTTCAGTTTGTATTAACAACATTTAAACTAGAACCTGGTACAAGACAAGGATGCCCCTTTTCACCACTGCTATTTGCAATTGCCATTGAACCACTGGCAGTTCAATGTCAAAATGCTAATCAGATAAAGAGGATTATCAGAGAAGGACTTGGACAGAAAATTTCTCTATATGCAGATGATATTGTACTGTATATATCAGACCCACAAAATACTGTGCCTGCAGTCTTAACAGCACTTAAAGAATTTCAAAAGATCTCTGGTGTCAGAATTAATCTGAATAAAAGTGTGTTCTATACAGTGAATTCTCAAGCATACAATATCAGATTGGACACCTTCCCTTTTACCATTGCAGATCAGTTTAAATACCTATGGGTAAATATCACAAGTAAATATAAAGCTCTTTATCAATAAAATATCGCCGTCTGTATGGAAAAAATTAAGAAAAACTTGCATAGATGGTCAACCCTTCATCTCAATCTAGCTGGAAGAATTAACGTTGTTAAGATGAATATCCTTCCTAAGCATCTCTTTTTATTTCAAAACATTCCAATATACATCAATAAATCATTTTTTAAGCAATTTGATTCCACCATAACCTAATTTATTTGGAACTCAAAACATCCACGTATCCAAGAAGCGACCCTACAAAGACCTAAGGCAGAAGGTGACATGGCTTTACCCAACTTTCAGTTTTATTACTGGGCAGCAGACATACAAGGTATAACAACCTGGACACAAATAGATGGACATACACAGGTTTGGTCAGCAATAGAAATAAAATCCTGCAGTACTTTATATTCCCTGCTTTCTGCCCCAATAAATGCAAGTTATTGTCAATATAGTAATAACCCAATTGTGCTTCACTCACTCAGAATATGGAACCAATGTAGAAAGAATTTTAAGATTGAGAATCTTTTATCTGTGGCACCTCTACATGAGAACCACCTTTTTCAACCCTTGCAAACATATGCAGTTTTTAATATCTGGGAAACATTTGGGATTAAATTGCTTAGAGATCTTTATATATACAACATCTTTGCATCCTATGAACAATTACATTCCAAATTTACCTTTCCAGCAACATATTTCTTTCACTATCTTCAAATTAGAAACTTTGTCAAACAGAACCTGCCTGATTTCCCTCATCCCTTTCTCTATGCTGGAAAAAATATTGCTCAATTTGGAGGACTCAGATAGCATTTGTGCTATATATGTGCTATATAATTATTTTACAGTCCCTCCCTTTCAAAGATCCAAGAGGACAATGGGAAAAAGATCTCTCACTCAACATATCAGAAAAGGAGTGGAAGGTAGCAATGCAGAGAATTCACTCGAGCTCCATATGCGCAAAGCATACAATTATTCAAATTAAAATTATATATCAAGCACATCTGTCTCACTTAAAACTGTCCAAAATTTTTCCAGGGCAAGATCCAACCTGCGAACGCTGCAATCAAGCCCCAGCCTCACTGGATCACATGGTTTGTGCCTGCACCATATTAACACCATTCTGGACAAATATTTTTAAGTGCCTTTCAGACAGCCTTGGTGTCACAATCCCTCCTAACCCATTAACAGCTGTGTTTGGTGTTCTTTTAGATGGGCTTAAAGTGGAGAAGGACAAACGACTATGATTGCCTTCACTACACTATTGGCACGCAGACTTATTTTGCTAAACTGGAAGAATCCTAGCTCTCCTCTTTTAAGTCAGTGGGTAACTGATGTTTTATACTATTTGAAATTGGAAAAAAGTTAATTCTCAGTGATAGGATCTGTGCAGAACTTTTTCAAAACCTGGCAGGATCTAATCAAAAACATTTTAGATTAAGCTCTTAAAGCACAGAGGAAATAATTCTCTTCGCATTTCTTTTTTTTTTCTTATCCGCCTATTAAACTCATCAATGTATGTATTTTGACCAGCTTTAAGTTTTACTCTGTTGGCCATGCTCACTTTCCCAGGGGTGGGGTGTTGGGATGATTGTTTTCAATCCTATTTTTTATAAAAAAAAATTGATCTATCTGTATGGAATGATTACAATAAAATCAATAAAATTAAAATAAAAAAAATAAATAAAATTATTCATTTATTTATCGATTGATTTATTGGCTGTATTATTTGTCCTATGAGCTTGTATCCTTGTTTTTATGTTTCTGCTCCTGTATGCGTCAAAATTTCCCCTTGTGATTAATAAAGATGATCTGATTTAAACTAATCTAAACTAACATATTCTGATAAACATTGCAATTATGTTTTACAAAATAGATAGCTTTACAGCTTAACTTAGTAGGAAAAACAGTTTATTAGTATTTTGTAAAGTCATGGTTATTTCCCTTACAATCCTTAGTGTGCAATTTCTGAGAGGTTTGAATGTAAATTTATAAGTACAGGGGGTCCTCGGGTTACAACATCTCGACATACAACGTTTCGAGTTTATACATTCACTCCCATAAAAACTTAAAAAAATAGAGATGTGAGAAGGAATAAAGGTAAGGATTTTTTTTTTTACACTCATTTTTTTCTGTTCCTACAGTACAGTATATTTATGTCCTTTTCCTTTTTCTGTGGCTTAGTTGTGTTTTTATGTTCTAGATTATGATTTTGCAAATGTGTTAGGATAGGTAAGTGACTTAGGCTAGGGTGTGTTTCGACACACACCAAAATTCGGGTTACATCACTGTTGTAGGAATGGAACTATGTTGTAACCCGAGGACCCCCTGTATTACTCATAATTTTAGGTATTTATTGTGAGTTTATACAACACATTCAAACTTTGCAATTGGAATAAAGTAATAATATAGGATAGTATCAAATTCTAATATAGGATACTACAAATAACAGATTTAATGCAATATGTTTATCAGAATAAGTTGTTTACAAAAGTAGTGTCATAACCAAATTATCTGTGTATTCTGCATGAGAGTAAAATGTCTAAGTTCATCTAAACACCCCTGTTGAATGTGTCTCCTCTAAAATGTACTTTACATAAAACTGGGCTCTCATTTTCTTCATTAAGTAAATTAACTGTTCAGTCAAATTCCTTGTTAACTGGAAAAAAACAACACATTTAGTTTGCTTAGCCAAGTCTGAATTTAGAGTTAATGTTGCATTTTGCACTATACTCATAAATCATAGTATTTATTTAAACAAAATACACAATAGCTGTACTATATGTGTTTTGTATTAATTTATCTATGACATGTAAATCAGTACAAATTAATATTAAAAAGCTTTTCATTTAACTTCATTTATTTTTTTGGCAGCAGATGCAAAACTTTATGGGAGAGTATGCAATATTTGACTTTGTTAATGACTGGGCCACCAAAAACTACTATACACCCCATTAATAACTGGAATTACTGACAAAGGATTATGTTGTTCCTACAGAGAAGGGCGAACAAAACAAGAATGAAGTCATTTCTCTACACTACTAAAGGAAAAATGTACTCAGCATCAGGTTAGTTGATAGGTGCAGCATTGCATTTAGTGGATTTGTTTGAATGATGCCCTGCCAGACTTTTGAACTGTTGGCCATCTGAAGAAAAAATATCACACGCACACACACACCATACAAGTAAAGACCTCTAACAATAAACAGTAAATCTCACTGGAAAATCTGCAAGGATTTATAAAATTTAAAAAGTCCACACTTTACAAAACTTTCTGAAAGAAGACTTTACAGTTGTTCGTGTGGAGTTTGCATATGCTGTAGATATCTGTGAGAGTTAGGGTTAGGGTTAGGGTCTCCCCAGGCAGTTTGGTTTCCTCCATAGAAGTGTGCATTTCACATTAATTGAAGACTCTAAACTGGCCCGAATACCAGTGTGAGCATGGTAATGTGCATGAGAGGACCCTGAACTGGCACCCTTTCCAGTGCTGTTTCCTGCCTTTTGCCCATTACTGATGGATACTCACTGACATGGATTAAGTGGGTTTGAAAATATTATGCTATATGGCACAGTATTTATGGCTGCTTCTGCCTCATGGATCCAGCATTCTTGGTTCAGATCCAGCTATTGGGCATGCCCATGTAAAGTTTTAACGTTCTCCCTATAGCTCATACATTTTTCTGTAGGTGCTCCAGTTGTCCTATCCACATCACAAAAGAATTGTATGTTAGGTTAACTGGTGAGTCTAAATCCTCCCAGTGTGAGAGAGTGGACCCTGCTATAAACTAATGCCTGGTTCTTGCTTTATACCAGATAATGTTGGGATTGCTCCTGGCCCAAATCTAAATATGATTGTTGTACTACATGCATTAATTGACACTAACTCTGTGCAGCAATTTCTTCCTATAATTTTTACATTTCCAGAGAAAAGAACTGTTCATCAGCATAGATCATTTCTTCAATAAGAGCTAGCAGCATATCAGATTGTCGGCAAAGAACTTACATTCCAAAAGATAAAGATAAGCAAGAAGACCTAAAGGGAAGTGTAACTGAGGTCATTGCTAAATCAGAGTTGTTCCTGGTGCAGACGGTCCTACCCGCAGGTAGAAAAACACTCAGCAGCAACTTCATCTAAATAGTAATTACCTGGGGAAGCCTGTTGATTCAGATAGCCACAAGAATAAAAGGACACCTTTATTCCTTGTGTTTGCCAAGCAGCACTCATTAGATTCATGGGGATGAAGTTTACGATTTCAACTAAAAATTCTGGCCAGCAAATAAAACTTAAATAATGTAACATATGCCAAATGGGCAAAAGTGCCAAAACGCATTAGGAAACTACAACTATAAATTCATACACATGCAGTGAAATTTGTTATTTTTACCACCTTTATCAAATAATCTATGTGGTTGTTTTCTCAACAAAAAAGCCTGGTCATTACACCATGCAGCTTTAATAAATGCCTCAGAAAAAATGGTATACTTGATGTAGTTTTAACAACCAAACCATTGCTTTAATAAAAAGTGTGTTATAAGGGCAGTAGATTTTCATGTAGATACCTGTATTTTCTGCTGGAATGTCTTTTAAATATTTAATTCAATTTAAATATTCCAAACAATTTCACATCCAAATAGATTTAGAGATTTTATAGTGAGTATAATAAAGTGGTTATATATTTCTTCTGTTTCACATTTATTTGCATTCTTTTTTGGAGAATGTCTGGTGTAATTTGTGGTCTGCTCATCACCAGTGTGAAATATGAATATTTTCTCCATGTTCGTGAGGGCTGGGCCTTCATTATCTGTTGTGTTTAATTTGGACTGATGAAACTGAGCGGGTGAATATTTGTGATTATGCCCAGCAATAGACACAAACACCATCAGGTGCTGTGTTGTGTTCCATGCTTCTGAGATGGTGTCTATCACTGTGCAAGCCTAAAGCAGTAAAAGTGGATGAAGAATATACAGTAGATGCCTAAAATGGTGACAGTTAAATGGCATACCATATTATGCTTCAAAGCAAAACATACAGACATACCTTAAAATCCCTGCTGAACATTTTTTTCTGGAACACTTGAAAATTTTAGGAATTGAAACTCTGGCATCCTGCAAACTTTAATTGCCTTTGTCTATTTCTAGATGGAAGATGTGGCAATCACTGTCTTTACTATGCTAAGGTTTCTCTTCAGCCTTCCAGGTAACTCCTCCCAAGCCCTGCCTGGATTAATTTTAGAAGCACAAATATTAAGAACATCTTTCTATAATGTTGTGGAAAGGTGTTCTCCTGTTTTTCGTTTTTTTTTTTGTAACCACTCATGTAGTCAATGGAGGCTCTGATTGAGGCGCTCGAGAGATGAGCAAGGATTCTGAGTGTTTGGGCTTGCGAGTGTCCTGGATTAAAAAACAAGATCCAGGCCTTTAATGACCTCTTAGGAACAGTCATCAGCATTGTGTCTGTCTGCGGAGAGAGTGTAGACCTTGTTGAGAGGTTTGATTACCTCAGCAGTTACATTCATGTCCCTGGTGACTCTGCCTATGAAGTCAGTAGACAGATTAGGAGACCATGATGGGTCATAAGGTCGCTGGAATGGAGTGTGTAGTGCTCCCAATATCTATCCAAAAGGACAAAGGTCCAAGTATTTAGAGTCCTGCTGCTTCCTGTCTTTCTACATGGTTATGAGACATGGACACTATCCAGTGACCTAAGATGAAGACTGTACTCCTTTGTTACTGTGTCTCTTTGGAGAATCCTTGGGTACCGCTGGTTTGACTTTATGTTGAATGAGCGGTTGCTCATGGAGTCCTGAATGAGGCACATCACCTCCATTGTGAGGGAGTGTCAGTTATGACACTACAGCCACGTGGCACGATTCACAGAGGATGATCCGGCTTGCAGGATCCTCATTATTGAGGCCCTAAGTGGCTGGACCAGGCCAAGGGGATGCCAACGTAACACCTGGCTGCGGCAGACAGAGGGTCATTTCTGTAGAGTAGGACTGGAACACGTGTTTGCCTGGGGGGTTGCCAACCGGGATCCTGAGCCATTTCGTCCTGTGGTGGGTGCAGCAATGCACTGTACCAGTGCATGCTCTAAAACCTGACCTGACTTGATGTAGGGCCAACCCTTGTCATGTCCCAGTTGTGTTATGTTCTTGCCCATAGCCATTCCTTATACTCACATGGCAAAAAAAATCCACTGTATAAGTGGATCCACTACACCAAGTTTTGAAACCTCTGCTGAATATGAAGAAGAGAGCCTTTCGGTCGGTCTGGAGATAAGGATGAAATCAATAAAAGTGCAATCATAACTGAAAAAACTGGATGCCATTATGAAAGAAATTACCTCCTGGAGGAGCTCTGTTGGAGCACTTTTAGCCACAGACTCATTCCACCATGGTGTGCTAAGAAGCACCTCTGGGGTCTTCTCTGCCCACTTTAAACAGGCAATTCAGTGCTTCCACCCAATGTATTTGTTAAGTCTATTTTTATCTATTTATTTTGTTTACTTTCAATTGATCCAATTGATTGATTGGATGTATTATCTGTCCTGTGAGTCTGTATCCATATGAATTTCTACCATGGGATTAAAAAAGTTTATCTAATCTAATTTAAGATGTACATTGCAATAAAATCTAAGAACACCAACACTTTTTAATGTAAAGTAAGCTAAAAGATGCAATGAATGTTTTTCATTTAAACAATCAGAAAAAAAATGAATATAAACGCTGTTTGGCCATTTAATATTTTTACTTTAAGCGTTTCATAAAGACACGTCTAGTCTCATCTTATCTTGCTATCTGCTTTTTCTGGTGAGGGTCGTGTGGCAGCAGACCAAGCAGGTCAGCCAAGATTTTTGTATCCCCTGCTACTGATTCCAGCTCTTCCTGGGGAATTTGCAGGTGTTCCCAGCGTGTCCTGGGTCTTTTTTGATTAAAAATGTACTTTATGCTATGGCCAAGTACACACTTTGATACAATAGTGCACTGTGAAATCTCTTTAATATTGTAACAGTATAATTATTGAGCTGAGCTCAAACTCCCTGCAATCCTGAACTGCAGTAAGTGAATTTTGTGATGGATGGATGCATGCAGAGGTAATTTAAACCCATGTGAATTAATGGGAATAACTCAGAAATAAAATATATTTTATCAATAGAATGCCCCTAAATATGATTAAGTAGGTTCAGAATGGACTATACTCTAAGTCTTGTCAAACAAACGTTTTAAATAGATAATTGTAGTAAAAGAAAAATGTAAAGCACAACATACTGTAGTTTTTTTAGAATCCCAGAAAGCATTTAAGATGGTTCCACAGAAATGATTAATCTTGAAATTTAAACCATTAACTCTACAGTCAGCTTATGAAACTGAGCTGGAAATTGCTTAATGTGCAAAAAATAAACGAGAAGAGGGGCATCTTCCATATGGGGTGAGGTCACCAGGGTGGTGCAAAAATGTGTAATATAAATAATTGATTCTAATTTATTAAAATGAAATATACACATAAATAAAGTAGTACACAAAATCTTGAAGTCTTAGGATGACTTTAAAACTTTATAGGCAGGAAATATGATTTATAGCGACATGGACAATCTTAAGAATTTGGAAAGCAATTGAAATGCTATTTCATATAAACAAGTGTTTCATGCCAGTTGAAGTGGAATTAAATATAAATAGAAAAAAGCAATGCAGAACAGGAGGCTAACTTTTAAAAGAACTTTAGGCTTCATGTTGAGACAACATTCTCATCCTCTTTAATGACTACATGCAGTTAAAAAGACTAACAAATTGCTAGGTGATATTTTAAAAAACTGTTAAATGAAACACTACTGACTTCACACTTAGAGACTAATACTGTATACTGTACATTTGTGACATAACTTTTTATGCAATACATGCCGTTCTGCTTTCCATAAAGCTGATCAGAAAAAACATCCAATTGAATATTTAGACTAGAAGAGTTTACTTCCTGTAAGGACCAAGGAATCCCTTGTGTATAACAGAGAAGATTTCAAAGTCTTAAGTCTTTAAAATGCTCAATGTTGATGCAGCAGTTTTCCTTCCAGTACACTGTATGGACCAGTTTCTCAAATGCCTTTTACCAGTGCGAAGTGACTTATTCTGGAGAAAAGAGCTCGAGCCACATTCATTGGCTTCTCAAAAGAGCAGAGGTGGGTAGAGTAGCCAAAAATTGTACTCAAGTAACAGTAGCGTTACTTCAAAATAATATTACTCAAGCAGAAGTAAAAAGTAGTCATCTAAAAAATTACTCAAGGAAGAGTAAAAAAGTATTTGGTGAAAAGACTACTCAAGTACTGAGTAACTGTTTGATCATAATAAATTATTTGTTTTTTAGAAATGTAATAAGACAGATAAAAATGTAAAATAATGTGCAAATACTGCTATTTCCAAATAACAAAATAAAAAAAAGAGTAAAAATAAATAACACCTTTACAAAATAAAGATGAACAAATGACACAAAGGTCCAAATCTCAGTTTTTCACAACAAAGCTTTTGAAGCCAATACCTACAGTAGGTAACATGTATGTTTGAACAGTGTAAACTACTTACAAGATATACTGTACACTGACAGTATAATACTGCATATTCACTTGGCCTCCAAATAGCACAGCTGATAGAAAATAACATTAGAACAAGGCAGCTTGTGCACGTCCAAGAAGTCTCACTTTACCTAACTGTGTGCATGTTTGGTTAAAATGTGCTTGTTCTTCATTCAGTGAAGTGATGTTTAAGCTTCAGCAGGAGTTGGCTCTCAAGGTTCCTGCAGTGAAACTGTGACCATTTAGCAGTGATCAGGAGCCCTGTATGACTAAAAAGTCTCTCACAGGCTGCAGACTCAGGAAGTCTGTGTGTGGTCATGTGACTGCATGACTACGTCTGATTAGTGAAACGGAGTCATGTGATTATTGTTGCTACGTCTGTTTGGTGAAATGGAGTCATGTGATTATTGTTGCTACGTCTGATTGGTGAAACGGAGTCATGTGATTATTGTTGCTATGTCTGATTGGTGAAACAGTCATTCAGTAGATCCACTGGTGACTTCTCCCCGATTAAAATATAGCATATATAAATGTGTAAATGGAAAAAAGTAACGAGTCGAGTGTTGCCCAATGTAGCGGAGTAAGAGTAGCGTTTCTTCTTCACAAATGTACTCAAGTAAAAGTAAAAAGTATAATGCAGTAAAACTACTTGGCAGAAGTATAATTTTTTAAAAAAGTTACTCAAGTAAATGTAACAGAGTAAATGTAACTCGTTACTACCCACCTCTGCAAAAGAGTGATGCACGTAAACACGCATGAGAAGTTCTGTATCTTTTAAATGATTGAATGAATATGGTTCTCATCTTGTCGCCAGATGGAATACTGCCATTTTTACCACATGTCGTCTACCTTAGATGCCAACATATTCCCCAAACACACAACACAGAAGCGAATGAAAGATGAAAAAGTATTGAAAATATATACTGACAGAGTAATAAAAAATAGTATAAAATATTCATAAAAAGACCAACATTTGCACTTCAACCTTCTATTAAAAGGCGTGACTGGCAAGAATTGGTTTCTAATTAAGCATTTGGGTTGGAATGAAAACCTGTAGCCACTGCGGCTCTCCAGGACCGACATTGCCCACCCCTGTAAGAGCTGGATGCTACCTTGATCCTCAGTGACGACAGGTCCAAAAGGATTACATTAAAAAGGAAGACTTCCAGACAGAAAGACAAAAGGAATCAGTAGATTTGTAGCAAATGGCAAGGGCAACTTTAACATCAATAGCTATACACATAAATAATATTCAACTATGGAGAAAAGTTTAATTAAAAAGAATTAACTTACTAAAGGTTTATGCAGCTGTTAGTATTTCACATGTACACAAGCATAGTAACTCCACAACCATAAACAGTCAGATCTGCTATGATATTAACTCATTTTTAGCCCATCAAGAAATTTTGTCAGTACATTTTCCACTTTTATAGCCTCGTTTTTCTTGCATCCTGCTCTGAAATTATTGGGCTGAGAGGGAGACAAGATGTCTCTGTCTTGTTAAATAGCTGCGGTAACCTCGTGTTCCAGAATTTTCTCTTTTCTTGCTTCAGAGAAATTGTGTAAGACAAAAGAGGTGTAAATAAAAAAAATCCAAGATCTCTCATATTTATGTCCGTTAGTCTCCATAGAGCCCCACACCATCCATTTAAAATGTCCAAATGTACATTCACCACTACTCTTGCCTTACATAATGACAAGCCAAAGTACACACCTTGCTTTTCACAAAATAGAGCTTTAGGAGGTATGCAGGGTCTCCCAACAGGAAGAGAGGGATAGCTTCTTCATCCTCCATCACGACTCTTCTTAAAGATGACATTTTTTAGTTTACAGCCTGGCAATTTTACAAGAATATCCATGTAAGTGTTAATATAATCACAAATTGCCTCTACATTCATTTTTGTTTATTTTGTTTATATTTCTTCTTCTTCTTTCGGCTGCTCCCGTCAGGGGTAGGCCACATATGGATTTGGCAAAATTTTACACCGGATGCCCTTCCTGACGTAACCCTCCCCATTTATCCGGGCTTGGGTCTTGCATGAAGAAACACACTTGTTTGTGCATCCTTTGTGGCTGGGTTTTCATAATTGCTTTATGCTGTTTGCTTTCAGTGTTTCTGTAATTAATAGCCCCTAAATACTGCAACATGCCAGGTGCTGACTAAATGTTACTAAGAATGTCCTTGATTTCATACTCAACGTAAATGTAACATATTTCAGGTAAATATTGATGGCCTTACACACCTCTCTGTTTCTGATGCACATTGGCTGGACATTTCAAAAGCATTTGGGATCTTTTGAAGAATGTGCAGGCTACCTTTTTAATGACATCTAAATGTGATCTCATTCATGTTGTCTGCCCTTCAATGTGAGGATGGAGTAGTTCACCAAGATGTAAAAGTGACTTCCTTTACATTCTAAAAATGTTAATCCATTCTTCAGGCATAACTACTTCACTTACATAATTCTCCCACCATGCTCTGGTTCATCCACATCTTGCCATGTTAAATAATTTTCACCATAGGGTTGAAAATAACATTGACTAATATGACAAAATCTGAGTAGTTGTGAATATAAAGTCCATTGTCTTTAACAATGAAAATGTTCAGAGTGTGCAGAGTAATAGTTAACTCCAAACAAGCAATAAAAATAGACAATACAGGGAAGCATAAACTAAAATTGGCTTACAACAAGCTGCTACGTAACACATGACAGCCAGGTGCCTGATCACATGACAGTCATAAGTTAGCTTTTTTAAAAAGCTCCATTTTCCCATCCACACTGCAATGTGGGACCTGCTGTATTCAAATTTACACACATTGGAAAGCACTTTCAAAAATGATACATTTTCTGATAGTAGAAAATGCCATTTTAGCGTGGATGTAAGACCAAAGCCCATCGAACATGTACCTGGGTTAATGTGGTGTAGACATTCTCTTTTCATTACTCCCTCCTTTCTGGACTTCTTGTACTGTTTTTTTTTCCAAATGAGATGAATTGTGTTACTAATGTGTTAGTTTCACATTTACATTTTATGAAATTTTTCATACACAGTTACAGTAATTCTCATATTTGTGCTCATGTGGTGGCTTTCTTCATTTATGTTACAAACATATTATTTATCATTTTTGCCTACTATTACTTCTTTATTCTTGGATTATCACCTGTTTGGTGTTTTAATTATTATTATATATTTAACCTTTCATATTTAAATTTGATTTTCTCTACAACTAAATGTAACTAATAAAGGAATGTACTTGTATATGTATTTTGCAAGTAAACTCAAAGAAATGTTAGCAATACTTGTGTATTTACAATTAGCAAAATAAAAAGATATAAAATCTGTTGTAACACTAAAGTTTATTCATATTTACATGTTCCTTGTCATCTGATATACATTTAATGTGATATATTTTTATTATTGCATACACACTTTTATTGTCTGTAGATTTTACTTGTTGTCATGTGATTTAGTTAATGTATCCACACTATACTTACCATCTAATTTATGATCATCACCACTGCAGTTTTTTTGTTTTGCTGTCTTAGTTTTACTTTCTTAACTTTTTTTTAAGAATTTATGTCCATTCTACTGTAGATTATTTTTGCTCATAATATACTGTATAATACCATATTTGTTTTTTTTTCTTGTTTCCTACAGTACATGGAAATTAAAGGAAATATGGTGCAATCAGAATACTTTAAAAAAAAAAACAGTTAAACAGTTTAAAAAGTTGATAACTACCAATTAAATCAATGGATGTATACTGTTCACTACTCTATAAGATTTCTCAGAAAATCTTCATATCTTTGATATCTATAAAACCAAGCATATGCCACAATAAAACTGTAAACGACAGAAGCTAAAACAAACGTTTTGAATTAAAACCAACATCCATCCATCCATCCATCCATCCATCCTCTTCCGCTTATCTGAGATCGGGTCACGAGGGCTGCAGCTTGAGCAGAGATACCCAGACTTCCCTCTCCCCGGCCACTTCTTCTAGCTCTTCCGGGGGAATCACCGGAAGGCGTTCAGGAGGCATCCTGATCAGATGCCCGAGCCACCTCATCTGACTCCTCTCGATGCGGAGGAGCAGCGGCTCTACTCTGAGCCCCTCCCGGATGACTGAGCTTCTCACCCTATCTTTAAGGGACACCAGACACCATGCGGAGGAAACTCATATCAGCCGCTTGTATTCGCGATCTCATTCTTTCTGTCACTACCCATAGCTCATCACCATAGGTTAGGGTAGGAACATAGATTGACTGGTAAATTGAGAGCTTTGCCTTATGGCTCAGCTCCTTTTTCACCATGACAGACCGATGCAGAGCCCGCATCACTGCGGACACCGCACCAATCCGCCTGTCGATCTCATACTCCATTCTTCCCTCACTCGTGAACAAGACCCCGAGATACTTGAACTCCTCCACTTGGGGCAGGATCTCGCTCCCAACCCTGAAAGGGCACTCCACCCTTTTTCGGCTATGGTCTCGGATTGGGAGGTGCAGATTCCCATCCCAGCCGCTACACACTCAGCTGCAACCGATCCAGAGAGAGCTGAAGATCACGGCCTGATGAAGCTAACAGGACATCATCTGCAAAAAGCGGTGAACCAATCCTAAGTCCACCAAACTGGACCCCCTCAACGCCCTGGCTGTGCCTAGAAATTCTGTCCATAAAAGTTATGAACAGAATTGGTGACAAAGGGCAGCCGTGACGGAGTTCAACTCTCACTGGAAACGGGTTCGACTTACTGCCGGCAATGCGGACCAAGCTATGACATCGATCGTATAGGGACCGAACGGCCCTTATCAGGGGTCTGGTACTCCATACTCTCGGAGTACCCCCAAAGGATTCCCCGAGGGACACGGTTGAACGCCTTTTCCATGTCCACAAAACATATGTAGACTGGTTGGGCAAACTCCCATGCACCCTCCAGGACCCTGCTAAGGGTGTAGAGCTGGTCCACTGTTCTGTGATCAGGACGAAAACCACACTGTTCCTCCTGAATCCGAGGTTCAACTATCTGACGGACCCTCCTCTCCAGGACCCCTGAATAGACTTTTCCAAGGAGGCTGAGGAGCGTGATCCCTCTGTAGTTGGAACACACCCTCCGGTCCCCCTTCTTAAAGAGGGGGACTACCACCCCAGTCCGCCAATCTAGAGGCACTGTCCCTGATGTCCATGCGATGTTGCAGAAGTGTGTCAACCAAAACAGTCCTACAACATCCAGAGCCTTGAGCAACTCGTATCTCATCCACCCCCGGGGCCCTGCCACCAAGGAGTTTTTTGACCACCTCGGAAAAAAACTAACATTGAAATCTTAATTTCATTATCTGACAGCAATATAGTTTAACTTGAATGGATAAAAGGGAGCTTTAAGTTAAGTCATTTTTCAGTTTTAGAAAGCATGATTTAGTGATTGAAATGGATTTTTGTTTTTTGCCAGCTTGAAACTGCTCAGACATGTTTTATTTAATTGCAATCTGAGGTGATTACATCATTAGAGAAATATTTTATCAGTTAAATTACAGATGGCCATTGATCAGCCTTCTTTTTGTCTCCTTTTTTATCTCCTTTTTTAGTCAACGTTTGTGATTAGTCAGACTAGGCTTTAATACCTGGGAGTCATTTGGCTATTTATCAAGGACATTCTGGTATGTTAAAAATTGTTATGTATAAATCAAAATAAATAAAGTTAGACAGAAAGTAGCTTGAACAGAATAGTGTTACTATCACACATGGCGTTCAGCATTTACTTAAATGGTATTTACTGGACTATTAATGTGAAACTAAAATATAAAAGATTAACATGTAGCTCAAAGTGAGAATTTGTACATAGCACATTACCACTATATTTACGACAAATGCTTTACCACATTTTCCATAAAAAGGTCTTTACTTTTGTAGAAGTGCTTGGGGAAAATTTTGCATACTTTTTAATCTTTCTGATTTACTTATTTTAAGTTCTGTTTCATAATTTTTACTTAAATTAACAATATTATATTAAACACATACATTAACTTTAAACACACTTATTTCACAGCTACCTAACTACTAAGGAACGTGCACTTTATTAATTTGTAAGCTACCTTTTGCTTTCATAATATAAAACTGTTAAATTTCCCATTAAAAAAATGAAATATTTTGCAACATATCCGAAGAATATGTGGAAGTATCTTTCAATATAATGTAGCATATACAGTATATAGTTCAAATACAATATATATTTTTAGGATTATGCCTGAAATATAAGGAAACACGTTTCTATTAATATATGTAACAAGCATATTTCCAAATATGTTATGTTTAAGACATGCACTATACTGTGTGTCCAGACCAAAGACAGATTCTCATGGCTTATATTTTTACCTAGAAAAGCTAACCACAGTCTTCCTCATAGTCTTGCCCCTCGCGTAACTCAACAAAAGTTCAAAAACATAGCTCTGCCAGCATACATAGATGCCAATTTACATCATTATTACTTATTTGTGCTTGATTAATGGTTTATAATTTATAAAGTGTCACAGTGCTATGAGATCTTGAATATACCTCAATATAGAAAACATGTTTTAGATATCTTTTAAATGTTATTTTCAGTGCCAGGTTAATATATTTTTAAAATATACATGTAATACATCAAAATGAAATATTTTGAAATATATACTCTAAATAGGGGTGTCGAAATCCGGTCCTGGAGGGCCACGGTGGCTGTAGGTTTTCATTCTAACCATCTTCTTAGTGACCAGTTTTTGCTGCTAATTAACTTCTGTCTTATTTTTTAATTAACTTGACTCAGGTCCCTTAGCTGTTTCTTTTTCCTTAATTAGTAGCCAAATAATAAAGAGACACAAATCAAGCCGCCACATGACCAGCTCACCTGGGCCCATCACACAATTGCTGAAAATAAAGAAAGGTGAAAGTCCCAGTAAGGTTTATCACTCAGGTCATCAAAACACAGACAGTGTTCTTAGAAAAAAGAAAATCAACAGTTTTGGAAATGTCTTCTTTGGCAGAATGAGAGCAGCACCAAGCTATGGAATTAAATAACAAGTTTAATTAACAGCAGGTATTAGCTTATCATTAATATACTGGTTGGAGTGAAATTGGTTGGAGTTTGAAGCCCCAATTTAGCTGGTGATCTGTTGGCTCGTTTCACATCTCACTTATGTTTGGCTATCATTTAATAAAGAAAATAATCAATTCAGAGAACCGAATCCTTAAAAACAGGGCTATTAAAATGAAGGGAAAAGAATTTAATTAGCACTGAAAACTGGTCACCGATTATGAATGAGAACCTGCAGCCACTGCTGCTCTCCAGGCCCGGAGTTCGACAACCGTGCTCTAAAATATACAGTATACTATAATTACTAAACATTTATACAATTAACCTCGAGGTTGCTGGATATCATGGCCGGCCTGTACACTGGTACTGTGAGTGCTGTGCAGAGTGGAGGCAGGACCTCTGTTTTTCCCAGTTGATTCTGGGGGTTGTCAGGGGTGTGTTCTTGCTCCTACTTTGTTCAATGCTTGTATGGACTGGGTGTTGGGCAAGGTCGTGGGGTCCAAAAGCTGTGGGGCATCTGTTGGTGAAGAAAGATTCATGGATTTTGACTTTGCTGATGATGCTATGAGTGTCTGGACTTGCGAGTGTCCTGGATAAAAACTAAGACCCAGGCCTTTAATGACCTCTTGGGCACAGCCATTAGCAGTGTGTCTGCTTGCAGAGAGAATGTCGACCTCATTGAGAGGTTTACTTACCTTGGCAGTGACATTCATGTCTCTGGTGACTCTTCCTATGAAGTCAGTAGATGGATTGGGAGAGCATGGGGAGTCATGAGGTCGTTGGAAAGGGGTGTGAGGCGATCTATGCAAAAGGACGAAGGTCCAAATCTTTAGAGTCCTGGTGCTTCCAGTCTTGCTATATGGTTGCGAGACATGGACGCTATCCAGTGACCTGAGACAAAGACTGGACTCCTTTGGTACTGTGTCTCTCCGGAAAATCCTTGGGTACCGTTGGTTTGACTTTGTGTCGAATGAGCGGTTGCTCATGGAGTCCCGAATGAGGCACATTACCTGCATTTTGAGGGAGCACCAACAGCAATGTGGCGCGTTTCTCCAAGGGTGATCCAGCTCATAAGATCCTCATTGTTGGGGACCCGAGTGGCTGGACCAGGCCAAGGGGTCGCCCACGTAACACTTGGCTGGGTCAGATAGAAGGCTCATTTCCGGAGGGTGGGACTGGACTGCGTGTCTGCCTGGGGGGATGCCAACCGGGATCCCGAGTTGTTTCACCAGTGTATGCTCCCCAACTTGACTTAACTTGACTTGTACAATTAATCCTTAATATAAGTATAATTTGTTTTAAAACATATAAAAGTATATACAAATACATCATGCCATTAACAGTGGCGCAGTGTGTAGCACTGCTGCCTCGCAGTTAGGAGACCCAGGTTTGCTTCCCGGGTCCTCCCTGCATGGAGTTTGCATGTTCTCCCCATGTCTGCGTGAGTTTCCTCCAGGTACTCCGGTTTCCTCCCACAGTCCAAAGGTGCATTGGCGATCCTAAATTGTCCCTAGTGTGTGCTTGGTGTGTGTGTGTGTGCCCTGCGCTGGGCTGGCGCCCTGCCCGGGGTTTGTTTCCTGACTTGTGCCCTGTGTTTGCTGGGATTGGCTCCAGCAGACCCCCGTGTCCCTGTAGTTGGGATATAGTGGGTTGGATAATGGATGGATGGATTATGCCATTATCTACTGAAACGGGCATATGTTTTAATTATAGAGTGATATGCTTGTTATAGTGCATTTCGTCATTCTTATTGGAGGCTGTATTTCCCTATACAGTGCATTTGCTCTCCAACAGGCAACTTTAGAAGAAAAAACAATGGAAAACTTCACAGAATGGGCAAGGAGTACTGACATTTTTTATGATGTATTCACTAAATAAAACTGAAGTTCTTCCAGTTTGAAAATTGCATTACGTAAAATCACAATTGAGATTTGAAATCAATTAATCATTCAGCCCTACTTGAAAACCCGAGGAACAACTTGGAAGGGCAAATCATAATTAAAAAATTATATTATTACAGCAAATTATTTGTTAAATGCATCCTATGGAAAAAAACCTGAAAAGACATTTTTGTTCAAAATAGTAAGCTTCAGGCCTTCTAAGTAATTACTGGCTTCATGTAAAAAGTTACACAGAGAGAGTGGCACATTTTGGGAACAGTCACACATACAGTTGTTAGAAGACATATAAACAGTCAGATTACATTAAGCTGGTTTACGTATGCAAGCAGTATAGCTCACAAATATTGCACAAGTGCACACAATTCATTACTCAGTTGGTATAATGTGTCAATAATGGCTATTACACATCAGATGATAATCAACTTAAAAACAGTTTATAAAATACTCGAATAGTAAAAGCCAGTGAAATAAATATAATAGAAAGAGCATTTACATCTTCTTATTTGGCAGCCGCCTTTGTCCAAGATGACTTACAACATTTGAGATACAATTGGTTACATTTCTTTTGTTTTTACAATTGGAGCAGAGGCAGGTGAAATGATTTTCTTATGGTCATACATTGTCAATAGCATAATTTAAACCCACAACATGAGGATTTGAAGTCTAAAGCCTTAACCACTACAACTGTGCTTGCCCTAGAGCAGTACATCATAAACAACCTTGGACAAATGTTGCAGGTCATAGTGGGTCAGGTGCAGTATACTTATAGTATAGTATTGTACTAGCACCATATCAACACCAGAGTATGTAGCACAACACCGGGAGTGGATGATCCTCAGGTCTGAGCGTTGTTGCAGTGAACAACTGAAGAAGATCTGAACTAAGCTTAACTAATCTGCAGCTAGTCCTGTTGTGGATTATTCTAAATTCTCACTTCATTGAACCAGGCACCATTATCAGGAAATTCTAGCCCTGTAAGACCCAAATATAGAAAAAAAGACACTTTTTTTTCAACTGTCAGATATTGTTGTAGGGGGCCTCTGATACAAATAATGAAGATTTTTTTAAAAAAAATTATGTTTTAGTATGTTTTTAGGGAAACGTAATATTGCGACGTTAGGCCTAGCTGGAAGCAGAATTTGGACCTTCTGAGTCATGCTGTCAGAACAAATATACAGAGCAACCAAGGTACTTGGTACTTTAACAGTAAATATTATGAATAATAATCACACAGCAGTCATATTTTTATGAATCATAATTTACTTAAGAAATGGAATGAAAATATTATGCACAAAACTAAATGAAACTGTCAAAGAGCTACTATTCAGCATTCACTTGCAGTGGTCATCATACATGGATGATCTAGTAGTAAGTAAGAGCTAAAGTATGATCAAGTATGAATAATTTCAGACCACTCACATCCCCACATTCCAGAACATTCACACCCATCCCTGAGCAATATACCATACATACACTCCCCAAGAGCAATTACATTCCAGCTTTCCAGAACATTCATACCTGTCCCTGAACAATGCACCATAATGCAACCCCCCAAAATAGATATATCCCCACTTTCCAGAGAATTTTCACCTGCATCATCCTCCCAAAGCTTTTCAAAACCACTCTTGGTCTTGTGTAACAAGCAGATATATGGGCAAGCAAAGAAAGCCAAGAAAATCTCAAATAACTATATTTTTACTGATAACATATAGGTACAGTTTCAAATACTGGTACTGAAAGAGCTTGAAATACAGCAACCAGAAATAATTCATAGATTCAGAATTACCCAAATCTTGTCTAAACTATAAATTATGACAAATAGCACACATTTACACATTGTGTAATGTAACAATCAAATACAGTATATTGTATTTCTATATATATTTATACTTTATTTAAGCATAAGAGAGTTGCTATGACAAAATGTACTGTGCAAGGTGCATATGCCATTTTGACTACCACTCTCACCCAACATTGGAAAATTACTACAAAGACATACTGTAAGATATACATTTAATTTGATGCATGCATTCCACCATAACTTAACATTTACATGAGTTATACATTCTAACAATCACAAAAAAAATATTTCAGGGATTTTACTTACTCCAATGCTGAAATATCCGGTCCAATGAAACAAGAAGATGTGCTTCCAGGAAAGTTTGCAGGTTGTATGAGTTCATGGCCTTATGGCCAGACCTATATAAACATTGTGACAGATAGCAGGTGCTGTCGTCCCCTTGAAACCTCGGACCAGACACCAGATAAAACTCCAAATAATTAATTTATTTGTATTATACAGTGCACAAAGCACCCTCCACTCCACAATACTCATAAATAATAAATCATAATCAACACAATAATCACAATCCTCCACACCCAGACGCGTTGTCACCCTGCCACCCGACAGCTCACCCGTCTGGGATCTCCCACAGTCCTTTATAGTCCTCAACCTAGAAGTGTTTCTCTCTGTCTCTCTCCATGTGACTGGCAACACTTCCGGGTCAGATAAAAACTCCTTTTGTTCAACCTGGCTGTAGGGAAAATAGTCCTTGATCCTCCCTGGCGGCCCCCATGGTATCCAGCAGGGCTGTGAATAAACACTCATTTGTCCATGATTCCCTACTGGCATTCAGGGCATCTCCATGCTGCAGGGAGGGCTCCATCTGGCGGCCGGGATGAATGGCTGGCCATATACCACAACATCCATCATCCAATGACATTGCAACGCTAAACAATAGGGCTCATTGACTATACAAATGTGGTCTTTCGAAAAAAAACAAAAAAATGATGTGTGTTTTTGGGAGAGGGCTAAGTTCAGAAGGTGGGCAATTAAAAAGAATAAAAAAACAACTTGCAGAAAGTAATGCATTATTGTATGTTACTAGAGTCCAATCTTAAGCACCACTGAAACTTTTGTTTGACGCTTACAATTTCATAGAAATTGAGAATCCAACCAGGCCCGTATTTAAAAGATGTAATAATGTTGAACTCAAAGTATTATGTAAAAAGTCTGCCTGCTTTTGGTAGTACTGCTGCAGGTTCCCTATTCAAGGTATTACATTTGACATGCATTGCATCGTTTTCATTAACAATGAATTAAAACAATCGATTTATTGTCATGCTACACTACAGTCCAAATCACGACAGATGCTATGCATACATAGTATATAATTAAAGAGTAAATTTTACCTTATGTATGCGTATTCATTTATATCAGGGTAGTTACCTGCTGAACCAGGGGTTGGCGCTGTTTGCTAATGTTTTTGCTCTTCTTCCTTCTGCAGAATGGAACATTGACATCCATTCCACCTCCAGCATCACTTCTGTTGCCCACCCTCCTGGACCTACCCCTTCCTGCATGGAAGCCAAATGGCCAACAATTCAGCCATCTTGAGACAGTTGTATTAGGAATCCTGGTCTGCTCTGCACTTATTGCATGCTTTCTTTGTTTGTTTTTTTTCCCTCTAACTATACAAGGTCACCTGGGTAGTGGCCCAACCCTCTCATGTTGTTGCGTCTCTTTTTACTATATATATATTTGTTTTATGGTTTATTTATTTTTTCATGATTAAATTTTATTGATAAATTGAAAAAGGCATACAGCAGAAGAAAACCAACAATAATAAGTGATTTTTGGGCTATATAAGGACAAACACAAAACACCCCCCATTGGCACCCACCTACCCCACACTATCTGAGACAGCTGTTTAAATAGAAACACAAAAAGAGAGAGAGAAAAAAATTATTTGTAAACTGGCACACACACCTCACAGGGTAAGGTGAAGTAAGCAAAAAAAGGAAATAAAAATCAGGAAAAACTGCCTCACGGAGCAACCTCTAACTAGCTCTTTACTAACTGAGCAGCATGAAGCCAGTTGTGGATAGTAGAGCCAGATGAGTTGTTGATCCAGGATGCAAAAAGTTCAAGAAGAATAAGATTGTAAAATGAAAACTTCCAGATTGCAGGAGAGACAAGAGCAGGAGATTTCCAGTGAATGTGTAAAAGCAATTTAGCTGCAATGGTTGCAGTCATTAAAAGCTTCACTTGAAGAGAGAAAGGGAAAGTGAGGAAAGAGAACAAAGGTCCAGTTGGAGAAGAATTTAAAAATTATAAGAAAATATTACAAAAGCCTAGATTGTCAGCTGCCCTAATTTGGAGTGTTCATAAGATGTTTAATAATTTAATTCATGAGGTAGAAGTACATAATAAACAAGAATAGTTATTAAAATTTGTGTTTCAGTTTAAATGTCATTTTTCACTCTCTGATAGCGGCGCATAGTAGGCTAGATCCTTCTGGCTGGGCTAGGAGCACCAGTAAAGAATTAATTATCAACAATAGTATTATATTTGTGATCAGCAACCTTGAAATAACACAAAATGACACTACATATTGTGAGAGATGGCCAGCAGCTTAATCCAGCCGGGATGTCCCAGGATTGAAAGAATGGAGAAGGGCAGCCTTTCCAGGGCACTGCCTTCCCCAGGATGCTAGGTGGCAGCTCCCCTGGACAGAAAATGTACCCCGGATTCCTGCAGGGCATCATGGGACATGGAGTCCATTTTCTCAACCCTGTTGGGTGCCATGGGTGCCGCCGGGGGGGCTAATAAAGGACTTGGGGACTCCTACTGTTCATACAACCCGGAAGTACTTTGGAGTCACGAGGACGGAAGCCCACAGTACTTCCGGGATGCTTGAAGAAATGATGTGGCGTTTGACCCGGAAGAAGAGGAGAAACATTTCTGGGTCATGGAATATATAAAGGACTGTTGGAGACCCAGCAAACTGAGACGGATTTGGGAGGTTGAGTGACGAAGCTGCTGGGAGTGGGGGATTATTGTTATTATTGATTATTATATTGTTATTGGAGAATTGTGAAATGTGTGGTGCTTTGTGCACTTTATTTGAAGAAAATATTAAAATTCTTCTTGGTACTTTTAAACGTGTGTCTGTGGGGTTTCATCGGTCAACAGCGACCCTTAGCGTCCACAATATTCAAAGTTTTGTGAAAAGGGGTAACTTTGACTTATTGAACTTCATTAGACAGTGAACTCCTCGGGGCAGTTGATTGGGCACATACAACTTCAAATCTTTCTGATCATTTTTCTGAACACCCCTATTGTTTTACTCTTTATTATAAGGGTGTACTTATACAACGTAGGTGGAAACACTAAAAAGCTTGATGTCTTGCATAGCTTGACATGAAGACAAGTCAAACAGTGTATCATATTTGGAGGTTTTCTCATACAGGTGAATCAGGAGGTGCCAGACAAAAAAAAACTGAAATGATTTTAAAATACTCATAAGGAGTTCTTATTAACACAATTAAGAAACAAAAAATCAGAAATGCAGTGACTTTAGGATCCATTTTTTCTTCTTTTTCATCAGACGTCTGAGTGCTGTAGTATATTGAACAATGTAAATTTCAAAATGGCAGCTACACATGTTGCTTTTGTACTTTCAATTTAGAGAAGAGCCAAGCAAAATGACACCTTTTATTGGCTAACTAAAAAGATTACAATATGCAAGCTTTCGAGGCAACTCAGGCCCCTTCTTCAGGCAAGATGTAATCAATCTACATTCGTAATGGCTAACACGGTACAACACCCTAGTACTACTTTCAATTTAAAATGTTTCTTTTCTATTGTGTCTATCTATCTCTTTCTTTTTTATCTCTGTTCAGTCCATGCTCCCTTTTAAGGCACTTCCTTTTCCACTTACTTTAAATCAGTGTGTAATATTTCCAGGATATGTCATCTTTCTTTAGTGTCAGAAGAAGCCAAAAAGCGGCATAACAGTTACTGTATATTATACAGGGTGGGCCATTTATATATCCCATTTTTACACCTTAATAAAATGGGAATGGTTGGTGATATTAACTTCCTGTTTGTGGCACATTAGTATATGTGAGGGGGAAAACTTTTCAAGATGGGTGGTGACCATGGTGGCCATTTTGAAGTCGGCCATTTTGGATCCAACTTTTGTTTTTTCAATAGGAAGAGGGTCATGTGACACATCAAACTTATTGGGAATTTCACAAGAAAAACAATGGTGTGCTTGGTTTTAACGTAACTTTATTCTTTCATGAGTTATTTACTAGTTTCTGACCACTTATAAAATCTGTTCAATGTGCTGCCCATTGTGTTTGTGTTAACAAACAAAACCACCGCTATTGGTCTGACACTAACCCACATTGGATAGATCCCTCCAAGACTGTTGGAACAAAAAAATTGATGGTATGGTGTGGTATATGGGGTACAAAGATAGTGGGGCCATTTGTCATCAATGGAAAGTTTTTCCAGCAAGATGGTGCACCACCACATTATGGGTGTCAGGTCCGAGCATTCCTAGATGAACAGTTTCCTGGATTGGATTGGTCGTCGTGGGCCAGTTGAATGGCCCCCAAGGTCTCCTGATCTGACCCCCTTAGAGTTTTATCTTTGGGGTCATCTGAAGGCAATTGTCTATGCTGTGAAGATACGAGATGTGCAGCACCTGAAATTACGGATACTGGAAGCCTGTGCTAGCATTTCTCCTGCGGTGTTGCTATCAGTGTGTGAAGAGTGGGAGAAGAGGGTTGCATTGACAATCCAACACAATGGGCAGCACATTGAACGCATTTTATAAGTGGTCAGAAACTTGTAAATAACTCATGAAAGAATAAAGTTACGTTAAAACCAAGCACACCATTTTTTTTCTTGTGAAATTCCCAATAAGTTTGATGTGTCACATGACCCTCTTCTTATTGAAAAAACAAAAGTTGGATCCAAAATGGCCGACTTCAAAATGGCCACCATGGTCACCACCCATCTTGAAAAGTTTCCCCCTTCACATATACTAATGTGCAACAAACAGGAAGTTAATATCACCAACCATTCCCATTTTATTAAGGTGTATCCATATAAATGGCCCACCCTGTATACACTAATCTAAGCAGAAGTATCAGATGGGCAACGGTGAGCTGCAGCACATTGATGATGAACTCCAGTCCCTTGAGAGACAGATTCAGAGGCTCCTTGCTAGATAGATGCACCTCAGGGAACAGAAGACCTGTCTGCTAAAAGAGACCTCCTCAGCATCTGAAGTCAACGCGACTCGACCCGGCAACATCAAGCCCGCACAGTGGTGCTCGCATACTGGGCCAAGTGAGTTTTACCCCCGCTGCTACTGGAGACGAAGGCAATGGAATCTGGGCAATTCAGCAAAACAAGTGGGGACTCAAGTCTACAATACCTCTGTTGTTTCAAATAAGTATCATCATTCAAAACCGTTTTCACTCTCTCTGTTCCCCCTCTATGCCAGCAGTCTGTGGTCATGTACTTGTTATTGGGGATTCGATTGTATGCCACCTCAGCATTTCATGCCCAAAATGTGAAACTTTTGTTTCTTGTCTTCCTGGTTCATGAGTGTGAGATATTATGAAAAGAACATCAACAGTCATCAAGAAGCACAAGGACAGCTGTTGGGACCATCATACTGCATTCAGGTGTAAACGATATTCAGTGTCGACAGTCAGAGGTGCTGAAGACAGACTTTGCATCCATAATTCATGCCATGAAGGAGAGGACCCTGGCTTTGGGAATCATCATTTCAGGTCCTTTTCAGGACCTCTTGGCAAGAAGGTCAAATGAAGCCTAAATTCGACTGCTGGCCTTGAACAGCTAGATGAGAGTCTTCTGCAAGAGACAAAACATCATTTTTGAGGACAACTGGGAACTTTTATGGGAAAAAGCTGCGGTTCTACAGATGTGATGGCTTACATCCTAGCAGATTTGGCACCAGGATCCTCTCTGAAAATATCTCACTCTGCATGGCTTCCTAATTTTAGTTCTTATGTTAGTCATAAACTCATATTAAGATATGACAATATTGCAATGGGTTTACCTGTAGATGTGCACTATATTAGAAATTTAGTTACTGATCATAATTTAGAATAAAAGGTCTGGACAAATTGGTATAAATGTGGCTCACTTAATTGCCATCTCAAGCTGTCCCAAAACTTCTATGCAACTGTGTTCTTCTGAGACCCTCAGTATGGCATATGGCTTTATGTGAGAGCTTAACCAACAAGACATTTTACATTAATGATTTTATTAGTTATAGAAATACAGACTTTCTAACATTGAGTGAAACATGGCTTAGTAGTGTTGGCACTGAAGTATTAACTGAAGCATCATCTCCGAATTATAATTTTGCTCATGCTGTTCAAGATAAGAGGCAGTGGTCCAGTGAGTATTTTCTTGAGCCAGTTAAGCTATAAAGATGGAAGTTTTGATTGTTTCGTGTCTTTCATGTATCTTGATGTAGCTTTTCAAGGAGTGTCGTAATCTCTAGTATTGTTCTTTTATCAGCCTCCTAAATATAATGCATCTTGTATCTATCTACCTGTATAATAATAACAAACTATGTCTGGTTCCTAATACTTGTATAAGGTGGCTTCAGCTTTCATATTAATAACCAGTCTGACCACAAAGAGAGAGAACTTATTAATTTACTGCATTCTTTTAACCTTAGCGGGCACATTAGTCAGGCTACACATAAGGTAGGACACATGCTAGATTTAATAATCTCAAAAAGGTGAGATGTTAAAGTGAGGCAAGTTATCGACATTGGTATATCTGACCATTTTTGCATTTTATTTAATGTAGAAATACTGGTGACTAGAACTAAAAAGCAGCATATCATTAAAAAGCATTATTTTGATGTTGCTGCAGCAGCCTATAGGTTTGCTAATATTATGTGCGACCAGTCTGAAAGTATTGTTTGTCCTAATACAGCCAGCAATGTAACCAGTAAGGTGAAGAATTTTAATGCTAAGGTGTGAGCTGTAATTGACATTGTATTTCCAGAAATAAAGTATTAAATAATCTACCAGAACCAGAGTACCTTGGAAGACTCATGCTCTGTCTACACTTAAGAGGAAATGCCGTAAGGCTGAGCATAAATGGAGAAAAACTAAATGAACAGTTCACTATGAAATATTGAAGCAGCATATTACTAAATACAACAAAGCAGTCCAAATAGTAAGGAAGTCCTGTTTTTCTAAAAAACAAGAGTGTTATTCTAAATGCAGCTCAGTCAGCTGATCGCCTCCTTAACATTCAAAGCATTCTGTAATCACAAAATAAACAATATAAGTTATAATGTAATACATTCCTAATAAAGTCCTATATCGTTGACCATTATCAAGCTCACTGTAGCGAACTAAAGTCCTTCACTGAAACAGGTTTACCTGAACTTCATAGAATAATCGCTCAATTAAAACATTCCACTTATACCCTTGACCCAATTCCACCACACTTTTTAAAAGAAATTTCGGAAGTGCTCATTTATAGCGTACTTTATATAGTTAACTCCTCACTAGATACTGGAATCTTCCTAGATTCTCTATAGACATCAGTAATTAAACTCCTGCTCAAGAAAAATAATCTTGATGCCTCTGTCTTCAACAATGTTAGACCTATTTCTAACCTGCTTTTTTTAAGTAAAGTTCTAGAAAAAGCAGTTTTCAATCAGTTAAATAATGACTTGAATAAACACATCTGTCTTGATAAGTTTCAGTGAGGTTTTAGACCAAATCACAGCACAGAAACTACATTGGTTAAAGAAGTTAATGAACTGTGGGTTAATGCTGACACAGTCAATATATCTCTTCTCATACTATTAGACTTGAGCGCAGCATTCAACTGATCCATAGTAGGAGAAGAAAAGGCAATACACACTGTTCTTTGTGGTATTGTGAGAATAAGGGAGTTATGCCAGTGCTGTACAGTCATAACTTTTCATACCACTGCACAAGGTGGTACGAGGAAGAGTGAGGCATAGTCCTCCCATGTTCTCACCAGCGTTACATCACACAGCACGTATAATTTCTCCGTCTTACTCACCAAATGAGTCTTATCAAGTTTTGAAATCATCTGGCTAAGTGAGTGCTCTGTTCTAACTCTGGCTGTATTGAACTGAAACAAGGTGCTAGGTCTGTTTCAGTCATAACTTAATGCACAGAGCCCAAGCCAGCTGCAAAATAATATTACTGTACATGGGTATGTTGCATTTAAAGCTATTGATGCACATTAATGACATACAGTATATACTGTTATACTATACATGGTAATAGATACAGATTCAATCATTTGCTGTTATTTTAAAGGACATTTTTAAGTGTCAGAACAAGCATCATTAGTGATATCTATAGACATTATTTTTTCTTGTAACATTTAGCCTACACAACAAAAGCAGCTCCATTTTTGAGTAATGAACTGTTGCTTAGTACAAAATGTATCATTTGAAATAATGGACAGCATATTCTACCTTGGTCTTATTAGACCCTATGACATTTTCCCATCTGTCTGAGTGATTAAGCATATCATCATCATCATCACCATCATCATCATTTTTATTCTTCCTTAAGGGCTGTTCCTTTTTATTATCCTTTCATTATCAAGTGCAAACAGTAAACCACCTGGAATGTCTTTGTGTCTTCAAAAACTTGCTCAGACTTCAATAACACTCTGTAAGGCCTTTTAACTTCTTCAACAGAAAAATGGCCTCAGATATACTTTATGATTCTGTTATCTCTTACTGACAAGATACAGCAGGACTTTTCATTTTTTTCCCCAAGGAATGATAAAATATTACAAAAGTAAAACAACCGGAATATAAGGCTCATCTTGTCTGTAAACATGTGACAATACACTTGAACTTGAACTATAATAAATGTTTCTCTCATTCCAATCACAATCTAAAATCTTCTAATACCAATTTAATACCAAGTTCTTTGTTGCCAATGTTTGGCTTTGTTGAATTTAATTATTTAGAAAATTTAGCATAAGGTTGGAGTTCCATAGCATTTAAAAAATGCTAACAAAATTGCTCACAAACCAACATTTGACACATTAACTCCTACTTGAGATGGAAAAGAACATTCTGGGGTGAATGTTCTTCTCCATACACGTTCTTTAAACCATTTTCTTGGTGAGCATTGTGATGTCAATGATACAGTACAGTACTGAAGTTTTGGATTGGGTTTCTGGATTCATTTGCAAATATGACAGGCCATTGTATTTATTTTATAGAATTAATCCCTCCTTATTGAACCATCAATCTAAGAACTTTATCTTTAAAATAATATAGAGTTCTTATTGACCCTCATGACATGATTATCCATCTTTGGGAAATGATCAACAAATATATTTCTACACTATCACAGAAAATAGTATTTATAAATAATGGAAAACTGCAGGAGCCTTATTCAAACAATATAGCATAAAATATCCAGAAGTACTATTAAACACTGCATTCCATACTTACCATCCTTAGGCTTAATTACGTTGTAAATTTAATTTTGTAACTATTGCTGAGTTGCTAATTTCATTCAATTCAAAGTTAATTAAAGGGAGAGAATAGAAGTTTATACTGTTTTTTATTCAATTCTCGATAAAATACACAATGTAATATATGCATCATATTTCTTGACAAAAAGAAAACAGCATCTACACAGAGTATTGACAACTATACAATTGCAGAAAAAAAAAAAAAACAGAATCCACTGCAGTACAGAAAGACTTGTCCTTTGTGCTGTGGTTTCTGGACCATAGAGGACATACTAGAGAACACAGACCACAGAGAACATTACCCTTAAGTAATTGGATTCTAGCATATACAGTAAATTATATATTGTGGCAGATAACTGGGGGGGGTGACCCGGCCGGGACGCCTTGGAGGACCAGAAGAGGGCGTATGCCCACCTCAGACCATGTGGGGACCACTGGTACAGAGCTTTGAAACTCAACCCTGTAGGGGCCTGTGGTCACCTCCAGAGGGCACCCTGATGCCTTGGGAGCCCTGGACCTCAGCACTTTTGCCACACTGGGGCCACACTGAGTGCTTCCGGGGATACAGCCGGCACTTCCGCCACACTAGGGCGTGTCGGTGGGACATTGTCGGAGCACACCTGGAGCACATCCGGGTGCTTATAAAAGGGCCTGCCTCCCTCCATTCAGGGGCTGGAGTCGGAAGTGAGGAAGACAAGGTCTGGGAGGAGGTGAGGAGGTGGCCTGAAAAGTAAAGGCATTTGTGTTGTGGCCAGGACTTTGAAGGTTTTGAGGTGCACTTTGGTTCTTTGTAAATATGTATAATAAACATGTTGTGGGTGACATCAACGTGTCTGCCTGTCTGTGTCCGGGCCAAGCTCCACAATGGCATCCCAGATGGGACTCTCCGCCTGTTTTAAGGTGGGGACCCGTCACAAATAATTTTGTGGACAGTCCGGTGCAGCAGGGGCACCCACACACGTGCTGTGGGGGCGGCGTGCACCCAGCCCCGCCGGAGAGACTTACCCCACGGACCGCCACCGGTCTGCAGAAGGCCTGTGTTCCCCTGGCTTGGGAGAAAGACAACGGGCGTTGCAGGAGTGCAGCAGACTCCTACAGGTGAGCCGTCGCTGGAGGCGCCCGGGACGGCATTGTGTCTAGTGAGGCCATGCCGAGGACCCGAGAGGTGAGTTCCCTGCTTACCGGCAGCTGGCCCTGGGGGGCTGGGTGTGTTTTGTGTGTTACAGGCAGGGACTGCCCGGATCCACGTCAGTGGCAGATGCATGCTGGTCTGCGAGGCTTCGACAGTGCAGCGTCAGCTGCAGGAACTGCGAAAGAGGAGACACTACGACTCAAAACAACAAGAGCTCGCCGCCGAGACAGGAAGAAGGAAGACAAGATGGTCGCGGACCAGAAGTCCCTCCCTGTGACAGGCAAGCGATTGGACGGTGTGTCTTATGGGCCAGCTGATGAGTGGATGGAGGCGGGACGAAGGAATGTCCATCACGTGCAAGGGAGAGACCCGATTGGGCCAGAGGGAAAGGCCCACAGGAAGCAGCCGACATGTGTTGCTGACGGACAGGTAAGCCCACCATCAGCTAAGTTTCTGTCCTTGCCTGTGGCCCTGCGCAAACTGGAGGAGTGCCTTCAGTCCGCAGGGCCCATTCCACAGGTGCTGCGTGCCCTCTGGGCGGAGTTACTGGAATTGGAGAGGAAGGCGGTCACGTCGGTAGAGTTATTGCAAGCAGCAACAGGACGGCGCGACGCCGGATTCTTCAGCAGGAGCGGGAAGGCAGGGACGGTGAGTAAAACCAACCTCGTAAAGCATACAGAAGAGCCCACAGAAAAGGCCCGTGATCTGAGTGATCGAAACCAAGTGGGGGGTTCCCTGATAGTGGACGCGGCGGTGAGGGCTGTGTGCGAGGTGAGGGGAGAAAGATCGAGAGGGCTGGCAGGAAGGGGGCTGACGAGTGCCCTGAGTCCTAGCGCCCTACGCCCGCGGCAGTCTCCCGTTGCTCTGTGCGGACGCAGACAGGGCTGGACTTGTGCGTTTGCCATGTGCAGACCCAGACCGTCATGGCGTCCAAGAGAAAAGGGAGGAATCGTGGGGAGAATACCGGTTCCTCCGATAAGGGAGGACATGAGGCAGGTCGCTTACGTCCGGAAAATGGCCGTCCTCTGCAGAGGCAGAGGAAAACCAGGACATCAGCGGAGAGAACAGGAGTGCAGGCGGTCCCGTCTGTTGTGACAACAGGAGGGACACGGAATCTGCGGAGGGGATGCCGAAAAGGCAAGTCGCAGGGTGCTAGTCGGAGGGGGAGGCGCTGCCCGTGCGTGGCACGAAGGGACACTAGGAGAGGGTGTCCAGGCAGCGGCTCTACCCCTGTGTCTCTTTGTCTTGCAGGACCGGACCCTGGATGCGCTGTAGGACCCACTTTGTTGGGGACCTTTGCTGGGGGGGGGGATCGACCTGGCCAGGATGCCTTGGAGGACCAGAAGAGGGCCTACGCCCACCTCAGACCACGTGGGGGCAACCACCCTGGTTGCCATGGGGACTACGGGTATAGAGCTTTGAAGCTCAACCCTGTAGCAGCCCGTGGTCACCGCCAGGGGGCGCCCCAATGCCTTGGGAGCCCTGGACCTCAGCATTTCCGCTACACCTGGAAGTGCTGGGGGGAAGACGTGCAGGGACACCTGGAGTGCTTCTAGGGATACAGCCGGCACTTCCGCCACACTGAGGCATGTCGGTGGGAGATTGTCGGAGCACACCTGGAGCACATCTGGGTGCTTATAAAAAGGGCCGCCTCCCTCCATTCAGGGGCTGGAGTCAGGAGTGAGGAAGACAAGGTCTGGGAGGAGGTGAGGAGGCAGCCTGAATAGTGAAGGCATTTGTATTGTGGCCAGGACTTTGGGGGTTTTGAGATGCACTTTGTTTCTTTGTAAATATGTATAATAAACGTGTTGTGGGTGACATCAACGTGTCCGCCTGTCTGTTTCCGGGCCAAGCTCCACTATATATATATATATATATATATACAGTAATCCCTCCTCGATCGCGGGGGTTGCGTTCCAGACACCCCCGCGATAGGTGAAAATCCGCGAAGTAGAAACCATATGTTTGTATGTTTATTTTTATATATTTTAAGCCCTTATAAACTCTCCCGCACTGTTTATAAATATTCCCCGCAGAATTATACAGCATAATCCCTTTGTATTCTCTTAGATATTAGGTAAGATTCATTGAAATTATGTATATAAACACACTGTTTATATACAGTAAAACCTAAATATTATTTTAAAGATATTGAGTGTCTCCG
>JANRMT010062804.1:8934925-8999257 GCA_026402145.1 Polypterus bichir lapradei
ACAATTGAAGTTTTTATAACAATTTCTTATCATTTTGGCCGCGTTCGATTAGCTCATTCTGCACCTGGTTTTACTGTCCATTATTCCTCTTGGTGTCTGTTCGGCTTATTTTGATTGGTCTAAGACTGGGTGGATGGCTTCCTCTTTCCATCTTTGGGCTTTTATGATGTAATTTCCTATCTTTTCTGACCTCGCTTGAATAAGCTCCCTCATCCACCTTCTCTGACTCCCTTCTACTCCTTTTTACTCCCGTCTAACCAGACTTTGAGCTTCCATGGGAACCCTTATTATCTTCTTACTTTCCTACTACTGGCCCCCTTATGGAATTTGTAATCTTTCTATGCTGTTCCATTTTCTCTAACTGGCCAAGGCTCCAATTCCATATATGGGTTTTCCTCTCTTAAGCCTTCCAAACTTTTTATAATAGTGACCTGAAGCTTTAGCTTTAAAAAGAAGTATAGTATGTGCTTTCATTTAATCATTGCTTGGCATGCTTGATTTGTCTTAATTTCTACACTAAAGTTAATTGCTAATATATTCTTATAATATTTTTGCTAATGCCTGCATTTATTAAGATTTTCTCTTCATGCATTAGGTCAGCGTGACCCTGCTTATAGTAAAAGCTTTTCTGCTGATTCATCAACCCAGCTGGTTTTCGATACGCCTTTCAGAGCCACCTCTATCTCTTCCTAGCCTTGAATCACAGGTGTTCTCAAACTCTTATCCTGTCCAAAACTGGTCTCGCTGTATCAATTAGCTGTTCTTTTCTTTACTTTGGAATTTTTAATGTAAGCCTATACAATAATGCAATATAACTGATTTTTAGTTAACTATTTGTTTAACATTCTAATTTATGCTTAATCTAATGTTTTAGAAGCTTTTAATTACTTTTTATGACTTCATATGCTAATTTGCTATTCTCTTATGCTAATAAAAATTTTTCCTTCTACATTCCTCCCTTTTGAGGTTTAATCAAACCTCAACATCTAACCTGATTCCAAAAGAAAGGTAGGGGATGTTGATTCAATTCTTCTTTGGAGCCGAAAACGGACCCCTCACAGTTCTTCTCAATGTTCAACACCCATACCCCTCCTCTGGTGGCACAGGAGCCAAACATCTCCCCCATCAATCAACTAAGAGGAGTAAAAGACTTCCTGGCCCTACCCTAACAGTCAAAAATATACATAATCAATCACAGGTGCAGATAAATCTAAACATCATAGGAATATCATATAATCCATGGAAGTCACAAAATAGTGTTATTATAAAGCAGAAAATAATAATAATAGTAATAAAACAATTGTCCATAATAAGTGTTTTTTCTTCGCTTGGAGAAATATATTTCCAGTGAAATTACATTTTTTCTTCAACCCAGGTACTTTGCGCACTGTAGAGGGTCCTCTCCCTGGGGAGCGGTTACTAGCACTTCACCCAAGGATTTTCTTCTGATTTGGTATTTCATCATCCACATTGTCATCAAAAAAGAATAAAAATCTGTAACTGAAGATGTCCATGGTTCAAGAAATTGGATGCACACTTGTTTGACAGCAACTCTAGTAATAACTAATTAGGAAACTGGTAATAAGCAACAAAATACTATTCAAATATATAACAATACCATTAAGAGAGTAATTTCTGCTTCACTAACATGAACCCCCATGATTCCCAGGTTCAAATAAAGCTAATACTAATTATATTGGTTTTACCTTTCTTTTCTAAGATGGATTTACACTAAACACATAATGTATGTCCCAATTCCTAAATGTGGTAGAATAACTATTTAACGTACCTAATTCTTTGTGTTCATCTACAATCAGAACTATAAATAATATTGGTGGTGATACAGATGGCATAAATATTTATCTTAAATAACTCAAAAGTTCTCAGTTTTAGGTTGCCACCGCTGTGCACAATGATAATCAGAGATAGTCCTTACACACCTCACCATGCTCACATCTTAACACACTCATTCATAAAATTGCCCAAATATACACCCAGCTGTGGTCTCAACCTTGAGCCACCTTTATCACATTAATGCAGCCATTTTGTGGACAGTAGGTGTCAATCCTCCCTTCGGAAGACGTCAGCACTACCTTCCAAAATGCAAATTACTGGGTCATTTTTGAGGTCATATTCATTTCAATTTCAAGGGTTATACCCAAGCTTCTTATTAAGGATTCGTATCTTTAGAGATCTTCATACTTCATCTGGGCTTTTTAATTCACAGACCACACACTCACCACTGTATGTATAAGACACTCCATCTCCTATGGGCCAAATTATTACTTCATTTCACTGATTTCTATAACATATATACTAATCAAGCCATGATGTTAATCATTTGACCCGTATCACCATCAACATGCTAGCCTAAACTGTTTTATCCTATTCTAAAAGTTATGGATGTTCTGACCTATAGTAGGTGTCCCTTATCCCCAAAATACTAGTTATGTGTGTCATCCCATATGCTTACTATTATTCTTTTCAATTAATTAAATGTACCTAAATGTAAAGCTCTACATTATTTGCTATAATACTACAATCAATAACCTAGAATATCTAAACTGGACTGACCCTAACTAGTAATAGTGCATTGCCCCTGCAATGACAATCACTTAACAATCTCTAATAGATCCCTTATGTTATATTAGACTCAATTCTGATTAACTTTACAAATAACAAAATCATTGGTCCTCAAAGGTAACTTATCTCATACTAAATATCAGAAGGCATATCAAAACATTTATCTAAAAATATCTATTCTTAACCACTATGGATTCATAATAATCATGTAGTATTCCCATTATTACAAACATTCATTAAATACATATTATTTAGGAGTCCCTATATTCTGCTTTGCTTACAAATAATTAGCTTTCCCTTCTATACCATTCATAACTTTATAGTTCAAATACTTTTAACTTCAAAAGATGTTGCTATTTGTCAAACAAGTGGACAGTCAAAGTAGGCTCCGGCAAAGAACATTGAGCTCTGCAGAGTAAAAGTGTGACAAATTTTCTTCTCTGATAAGGATTAAGGCAGGTGTTGGGGTCCAATATCCCAGGTAAAAAGGACCCAAGTAGGCAGATGTCATCTATGATTCGGAATCCACAATGATCTTTTGGGCTCAAACATCACCAGCACAGTTGAGCTTTTGGCAGCAGGTATCCATGATGCCTGGAACTGGAATCAAGGTGCATTGTCCAGTAGTCAGCTGATCGATGGCCTGATTCATGACTTGATTCCCTCTCTGGTAAGGCTGGGTTCTCCTTGGAGTCAGATGATTAGTTTATCTGCAGACCTTTATCAGAGCCCAATCTCTGGTTCAACTTCAAATGCTGTCATCTACAATGCACTAGGAAAAAACAGATTTCACCTGCAGATGTAAAGACTTAAAAACGCTCATTTAAATAGTCAGCATATTAATTCTTCATTGGTAGCTACTTATGGATCCAAAAAATAATATGTCATAAGATGTCAGATCTGTTTCGTTGGGGGTACCCCTATTAAAAATATTGCTAACAGTGAAACAAACTGTCATTTCAATCCAGTCTGTGCTTGTCTAAGTCAATTTGTCTTTAAACAGTCAGAGTAAAAATTTAAATTGATAAGCAACAAAGTTCAAGTCCTCCTTTATAGCTGTTTCCAGTTTGGCTGCGGTTGCAATTTCCACTCAATTAAAAACATGTCCCAAGTCATTATAAAAATAAAGTCAATCAATGTATTACAAAGGGAAATGTACTCAATAATAAATCATTACAAAAATTGGTCCCAATAATATTGACATAATATTCAAATTACCTACATTTGTTCCATAATAATTAAAAAATAGTTCCAAAATTTAAACTGGTTTCAAAATTTAAAATTTAAACAAAATTAAACATACTTATACCAATACTTATTATACCAACCCTTCCCCCCTTATTGACACTTGTGTCAATATTGCTGTTTTTTTTTTTTTACAAGTAGAGGAGATGTGGAGCAAGAGGGTAACTAAAACTGATCCCATTAATATAATAATAAAAGCCAAATTTTATAGCTCTCTTACAGGGAAGACAAATACGTCCAGGGATAGAGAACAAACAAAACCAAAGAGAAGGTTGAGTATTTATTAGTTAAAGAGCCATGCCCCGTGGAGGTTGGTGTAAAAAATGCAAGAAGACTTCAGTCAATTATAATAAATTTGTCATAGTGTTCATTGTACCCCTCCCTTATATGATCGTCAAGTATACCAGCAAACTCCAGAGAACATCTCATAATTAGCATAACAAGCAGAGTCAAGAAAGAAATCCACAATCTGGACGGGTAAATTCTTAATCTTTTCCTTTGTGACATTAAATATAACAAAAAATAGTTAGGCTCCACATTTCCTCTCCCATGTATCTAATTATAAAACATTGTTCAATTGTGCAAAGTCCTGAAAACATTTTTCTTTTTACACAAGGTGTTCATTTTTGAGTATATTTGGACAATATCTAAGATTAATAAGGTCAGTGAAGTAAAATATTTTATTCCTTCCCATTCAAAGTCCCTTATATTATTTCAAAGGTTATTTAGCAGCAAAAAATAATCTTGGACTTCATCTCTAACCCCTTATAAAAAGCTTAAGGTTTCTATACATGTATCCTAAGTAATACTTCTGTCTTTCTTTTTATTACTAATTATTTTAATTAAAATACCACATACATTTGGATCTTAGTTTTTTAGAATCTTAATAAAATTATTATTATTAAAATGTCTCATTCAATATTTCATTAATGCATCAAAAATATAAAAGTGAACCTTCCATTAGTTTTGTTGTGATACCAGTATTCCACTATATTTCACACAAACGTGTAAATATTACACACAAAGGAAATGAGGAAAGAAATCAATATATCAGAATGCCCTATAATGCAAAATGTGCCTTTATTTATTTACTATAAGGCCCTCTAAGAAATTTGCATATTCCTACCCATATTTAGAATGAAGAGCCCACTTCTTTATCAGGTAAATTTTTCCCAGAATCTCAAACTAAGAAAATACTTTAAATCTACTTCAGTTACATACACTGATTTTGTTTCCTCATAACCTACTGCTAAAGTCACTTGATCTTGCACATTCTTTCATTATTATCTTTCAGATGTTTATTACATGTTTTTCAAAATGTTAACTCCAAAGAGCACAGTCTGTTTTTCTCTTAGTTAACCCCCTTTTTTCCCTCTTTTTTTAGCATATTTTAGCATGGAACACTACCTGGACTGGAAGCCACTGTTTTTCTTCAGCTTCATTTACTATTTTAAAGAATGTCTCCTTCAATTGAAATTTACTCATTTTAATTAAAATCCTCCCTTATATCAGAGTCTGGCCAGTACTCAAATGAAAGGGGTGCTCATATAGTATCATGCCTAATCTAGAGACTTTTTACACCACCTGTTCATATCTTTTTTAATTTAGAATTAAGAGCTCTTTTAATTTCAACATTTACATTCACATTCTTACACACATTAATATCAATTATTTCATCCTTGCAAACAACACATATTTTTACACATATTCTCAAACACACTGAAACTTATTTAACATGCACACATAGGGATCCCTTTAATACACTATATAACATACATAAAATCACCCAAAGCATTGTTTCAATACATTCAACCTTACCCCAGTTTTGTTACTTATTATTTATTGTTACACACTATATTTGGAAACAATGCAGCAAAGGAATCAGAAAGAGAAAATGAATTTTGAAGAAGAGAAAGTTCCATTCTCACTTAACATTACCAATCAGGACAAACGAATATAAAACAGCCTCTCATGACGTTAGCTGGTGTTAACCCTAGGAAACATAACACGATCCTACTCAGCTCGAGACGGCGCTGGTTTCTAGATCAAGGAGACTCCATTGGCGAAATGACTCAGCGACAACGAGGAATTGCTTCCGTGGCGATCCATTCATGCGACAATAAGGGCAAATCCAACTATCGAGAAATCACGCGGTTCGATACCACAGCAAGACGGCACTCCCAGAAAAAAGACTAAACTGTCATTGAGAATATTAACTCAAAACAAATAACATGTAAGCTTCAACACAAAGCACAAATAAACTCGAATCTTAGTATAAGTGCTAACCACTGCGCCACCACACACTGCACCGTAAAATTCCCTATAGAGCACAATTTCACATACACACATCACAAGAAAAAGAAGAGGACAGAAGGAAATTGAAAGACATTGTTTAGTGCAGTTATCAAAAGTGCACTTTTCCTTAAGACTTGATCAGGGTCCGAAGGAAAGATGCCTCGCATATTTTATAAACATTATTTATTATTAAAAGTGAATGCATTTTTCATTTTATCAAATGTTACAAATACTCACATTTATTTTAACCCATATTTACTCAGAGCTCTGGAAATTTATATGTACACTGCAGTTTCAGCCAATCATAATTGAACTACATTACCCAGAAGTCTCCATGTTTCGTTTTCTTACTCCCAAACACACACACGCACACCCACAGAACAAACAACGCGCACGCTCACACATTTTTAGCACAAACATATTTACACACACACACATAATATACATGCACACACATTGAATAAGTTCAGCACAGACATATTCACGTACACAGACATTAGCGAGCGCCAGGTACCTTTGAAGTTAAATACAGTTTACTTTTCTTTTTTCGCGCATGATATTCTTTTGAACGCTTGTTATTCTTTCCCCACAAATATAAGTACAGCTATATACATATTTACACACAAATCTATATACTCAAACATTTTTCTATCGCTTAATTTTTCTTTTTGGTGCTATCCTCCTACATTTTTCTGAAGGCTGCTTTACTTATCAGACTGTAAAAACGGCTCGAATTGTTTTTAACAGGGAGCAACATGAAGCACAACTATTTGAATCAAGTTAACCTTTTCCAAATTTCACATTTTAATATCTGAATTCTTATTATAGTACTTTTCTAATTTACCAAATGCTCGCACTTCTTCTAATTGTCTATATTTACGTTAATTATGCTTTCTTGATAATTTTACGAAATCCTACTGCTGCAAGGAAGGAAACCCATGCCAACTAAAAGTACTTAAATCATGGTATTAAATTTATTTTTAAGAAATTATGTCACTTGAGCTACGTTAATGCTTTTCTGGATATATTTTTGTAATATACTCTTTCTCTGATCTTTAATTTATATTCGTCTTAATTAACTACTTTGGCTTTCATATATTTATTTGCTGTACCTCCTAACAGTGACAGCGTCTTGATAAAAAATCTTCTCAATGTATCTTCCATGAAGAAATGCTTTGGTTACAAAATCTCACTCACACTCGCTATGTGCTTGATTACTTTATTGTATCTCCCGGTACCCACTATTTGGGTCCGGAGCTCACTCGCATTCACACTTGTCTCCGCATATGTGGCTTATTTTTACTACCACTAAGAAATAACGGAGCTTATGCAGTCACTCACACAATCATTCATTCCTTATTCGAGGGTGGGGCAAAAATATATATATCTGTGTCTGGTTATACTTCACCTAGCTGCTTTTACTATTTAATGGTGCAACCCTAATTACTGTTTTTCATTGCTATTAATAATTTGGTCACAAAATCAGTTTCATCCACTGTACTTAAATGCTCTTCCTGTCCCGTTTTCTTTCTTTTCTCTTAATTCTTCCCCTCATTTGTCACCGTTATTTGTATTTTAAATTCTATTTTTCCTTCTATTACTGTGAGCTCATGTGATATACCCGACAGTGGTGCCGGTGGGATTTTATTCTCTACCTCTCTGTCAGTAAAGCACCGATTCATTCTTTCTAGTGTTGTGTCTCTTCTTATTGCTTCCCCCTTTGACACTTGCATTATGTTTAGTTCCGATTTTCTCTTGCTCTCTTTTTATTTTTTATTTATTATTATTATTATTATTTTTTTTTTTTACTGACATCTTTTGTTTTATAATTATTTATGTGATTTATCATTTCTTCGCACAGTTCCAGATTAAATTAACCTTTTCGGGGCCAGCAGTTTTGAAAAACTTTTTGTTCTCTTATGCCATTTTTGAGATGATTTTTCAATATGTTCTTTGTGGAGGGGATCGTTACACCCCAATACATCCACAGGCAACTCGCTGGCACTCATTTTAACTCCCTGTAGCCGTGGGTTTCCTATCGCCAATCTTAATTTTGATTTCCTATTTAAATTAGGTTTGATTTCACACAGGACCTTTCTTGTTCCATAGATTTTGCTGCCTAACTTTTCCACAACTTACAACCACAGTAATAAATCTTGTACTATCCTTCTCCTGAGTGTCAACCTTCCAGTATTTGCACAGCAGTCTTCCTGTAATTCGAGCTACAGCTCCTACTATTTTTCTTGTTTCTCCTCAATAATCTGCAATATTTTTATTTCTCCTCCACTCTTACGTATATATTTATCTATTTATAGCACTGTTCCTTATTTTCCTTCGAACACACGTTGTAAAAATGTTCCATCCTATTCTGTCTTCTTTATTTCACAACTTATATCTTCCGCAATAATACTTTCTCTATACGCTTCTATAAACAGTGTATAAAGTCACAATTATAGTTCTGAATAATAGCCCTTTCTCCTGCTCTACTGCTCCTCCCACCAGGTGAAATTTATTTTTATTTATTTCACACGCAGGTGTTTTCTATATTCTCTAAGTCAATATAGTTTATTTTACACTTAAAAAGTTACACCCTAAAAATCCACATTCATACTCAATCACACTTTTTAGCACCTAGTGTACTAATCCCTAATGCCCTGTTTTGCCCTAAAATAGTTTTTGTACCTCTGTACCATTCATTCTTCTCCAATCTGCACCTGTGTGCTTCACTCACCGCGTCGCCTTTTTAAAGCGCTCCAAGCATTCTGCGCACCTTTATGTGCTTCAACGATTGCCGCGACGCTTTTTTCTAAAAAAAGCGCTCCATTCACACAGCACTTAAGTACATAGTACTTGTGTGCCTCCCTACCTACCCAAAAGAGAAATCATAAAATAAAATAAAGTTCTAGTTCTAATTCCCTTATCTGTCCCTTGTACTAGCACACTCACTCCACCTGTTGACACGGATCCCTTTACCAGCTCTCTATACGAACTTGAAAGCGTCTATCCGAACAGGAATTTCTGCCTATACGTTGCCAATCCCCTTCTCTAATTCAGGGCAACAACGATAGGTCTCCAAGCGCACCTGAATTAACTCTTTTACTGAGGCACAACCAGAAGGAACTGCTGTTAGTTTTTCCCAAAGATTGGCTCCCTCTCGAGACAAGCAGAATTTTACGACATCTCACCCGTCTCACTGGAGAACATACAGCCACAGCAAGAGATGCCAGCTCAGGAATTCCAAACCTATCTATACTCGGAAAGCCGTCGTCACGGTAACTTTAGTATACTCTGGGTTCGCCGTTACTAGTGCAATCCTCGTATTTGATAGGATTTCAACACCACCCGTTACAATGCAGGCCTCCGTCCCCCGGATCGGAGAGAGCTATATTCTGCACCGTGCAGTCCCCTGTCCCCCGGATCAGGGCGTTTTCTATTAAATACCAAAAAACTCAAATTCTCATTACTGCACTCTCATTTATACACACACATTCATATAAGCTGTACAGTCTCCACACATTCCATTTAAGTCTGTCTGCCCATCCTTTATTCCTACCTGTTCGTTTTAGAAAGGCCAAATGCTGCTTGTCTCTGTTGGAGGGGCAGATGCTCTCTGAAACTTTACACAAATTAGTTTAGCGAAAATACCGCTTACCTTATAGGTGGCCACCAACTGTGCCCGTTTCGTACAGCATTGCCCCTGCCTCTGGATTCACGCAGCTGACCTGTTATTTCCTCACGGAGGGGTCACCAATCTGTCGTGGCGAAAAATTCATCATCAGAAGGCTTTTTACCTAAAAATAAAGGCTTTAGCACTCGAGATAGACAGACAGAGTTTTAAGGCTTTATTGCAATAAATCAACCACACGGACTCAACCCAATTCGGCCGAATGAGATTGAGCCCTGATCATTACAATTGAAGTTTTTATAACAATTTCTTATCATTTTGGCCGCGTTCGATTAGCTCATTCTGCACCTGGTTTTACTGTCCATTATTCCTCTTGGTGTCTGTTCGGCTTATTTTGATTGGTCTAAGACTGGGTGGATGGCTTCCTCTTTCCATCTTTGGGCTTTTATGATGTAATTTCCTATCTTTTCTGACCTCGCTTGAATAAGCTCCCTCATCCACCTTCTCTGACTCCCTTCTACTCCTTTTTACTCCCGTCTAACCAGACTTTGAGCTTCCATGGGAACCCTTATTATCTTCTTACTTTCCTACTACTGGCCCCCTTATGGAATTTGTAATCTTTCTATGCTGTTCCATTTTCTCTAACTGGCCAAGGCTCCAATTCCATATATGGGTTTTCCTCTCTTAAGCCTTCCAAACTTTTTACAATAGTGACCTGAAGCTTAAGCTTTAAAAAGAAGTATAGTATGTGCTTTCATTTAATCATTGCTTGGCATGCTTGATTTGCCTTAATTTCTACACTAAAGTTAATTGCTAATATATTCTTATAATATTTTTGCTAATGCCTGCATTTATTAAGATTTTCTCTTCATGCATTAGGTCAGCGTGACCCTGCTTATAGTAAAAGCTTTTCTGCTGCTTCATCAACCCAGCTGGTTTTCGATACGCCTTTCAGAGCCATCTCTATCTCCTCCTAGCCTTGAATCACAGGTGTTCTCAAACTCTTATCCTGTCCAAAACTGGTCTCGCTGTATCAATTAGCTGTTCTTTTCTTTACTTTGGAATTTTTAATGTAAGCCTATAAAATAATGCAATATAACTGATTTTTAGTTAACTATTTGCTTAACATTCTAATTTATGCTTAATCTAATGTTTTAGAAGCTTTTAATTACTTTTTATGACTTTATATGCTAATTTGCTATTCTCTTATGCTAATAAAAAATTTTCCTTCTACACTTGAACTTGCATATTTAATATATTTTCCTCTATTACTCGCCTGAATAGCTGCTTAGATGCCCAATGCAAATCAGGCAAACACTGGCATGCACATACAAACAGCTCACCTAGTAGCACCCTCCAACTTCCACTTTAGATAATTTTAACTAATAAAGTACAAAAAAGTCACTTCTCTAGAACAAAATAGAGGGGGACATCAATTATGCAAACATATATAAGATTGAAATATTATCTGCAGTTTATTATTGTAAGGAACTGACTATATCAACTTGCGGCTAAATGGTGTATGAACTAATTAATAACACAGGAAAAGTGCAGATGCCCTAACTGATATAAACATGGAAAAGTGGAGAGTAATATTGGGATGCAGGAGGCTTCAGTGGATTAAGTCCCTGATCTTTCAGTCCCAGATATACACACATAATCATGGCAAGCATCTGATCTTATTGCTCATGTTCCTTTTGTAATATGTTATACAATATATCAGTTCCTTTCTAAGTTCTATGCTAGTATTGGTCATTTTGTATTAATAGTTATTTTTTATTTGGTAATTAGTAGGCACTGCTCTATTGGATACACTTTGAAAAAAGCTGTTTAAGAAAATTGAACAACAATTAGTCACAGATCCTTCACCACCAACACACATTAATCAATGCCACTTTTACATCAGTAGAATTGCAATCTGCTGTGTATGAAAGCTGTTGAGCCCCCACAAGCCTATTCGTACCACGTTTTTAATGTAAATTGATGTTAAAAAGCATGTACTGTATTTAATATAGTCTAGTAACACGTGTACCGTATATACTCTGTGAAACGGTGCTATATAACGCCCGACCCGGCACAGACCACGCAGAGGCACGTGTTCACACTCAAGGGTTTTTGTTATTTTTATTTCTTCAGCCGTGGGCACACGTCTTCCCCGTGTCCCACAGGCCCAACACAGTCCAAGCACCAAAACCCCACACAAACCAAACACTTCCTGGCACCACCACTCCTCCCAGGCAACCTCGTCCTCTTCCTCCCGATTCTTGCCCTGATTGCTGGGAGGCAGGCCCTTTTATACCCCACCCGGAAGTGTTCCAGGTGCCTGACCAGCTGGGTGGGGCTGATTAACCGTCCAGTGTGGTGGCTGGTTCTCCGCAGCACCCCCTAGCGGCCACCCCATCTCCCAACCGGGCTGCTGTGGTGGACTCCATGTCCCATAGAGCCACGGGGGAGATTGAGGAGGGATCCACGGCCAGGGAGACTGCCCCCAAGCGCCCCGGGGAAGGTACTGCAATGTCCATGATGGCTCCCCCGGGACGTATGCAGCAGAGGCGTCCCGGCCGGGCATGGGACCGGCTGTCCGTCACAACTCATATATAAGTCAGGTATTGAAACCCAAAAAATCGATGATAAAATCAGACCCCGACTTATAAACCTTTCAAAAATGCAACACTTACATTTTTTTTACATCTTCTTGCCTCCTCCAATCTTGCATCAGTTTCTCAGACACATCACATTTTGTTGCAGTACCGCAATTACCAATTTCTTTTGCTGCTTCAATGATGTTTAATTTAAAACCAGCTTCAATTTTTTTTCTGATCGAACGGCCCATCACAGATAAGGGATGCTCTTACGATAAAGGTGTATGAGATAGAAAAAACACAAATCAGTGCAAACATTGCTTCTGAATAGTTCAGGTATTACCGTGTGGTCACGTAGGTACGAGAGAGAGAGAGATAGGGAGATAGAGAGAGAGAGATAGGAGAAAAAAAGGCAGTGTGCCCCATGGTTACTCTCTCAGGTGGGCATTAGCATATCATAATCCCTTGGACCAATAGTGTGAGTTTTCTGCTTTCAACTTATACGACCAACATTATAAAACACCAGAAATTATACTGTAAAATCAAGTCCCAAATCCGTGGGAGAACTTATCCACAAGTTTATACGGTAATTGCATTCTATTATTCTATTATTACTTGTGAATATGACTCATTCTTTAAAACTGTTTAATAAACAAAAATGTAACAAATGACTTTTCAATGAATTTAAAAAACATTGTAGTGCTCCAACTCTCAGATAACTTGAATGTTATCCCTTGCATACATTGTCTGTCTTGTCATTTTTATAGCTCAGCCTCCTCATTTTTTGGTTTTCTTTTTAATGTAGAACAAGCAAGGCTGAGAAGATTTGGTGGGAATGCACAAGTTGGAGTATGTTAATTGTCTCCACCTAAAGAAATGAGGGAGCTTTGGATTGACTGGTTTCTGCAGCATTGTTTTTTTTAATTTACTCTGGAAAGATAAGGAAAAAAAGACAACCTGAGAAAGAAGCAGCTGATAGAACTGACTTTTGAGATTATTTTTGTAGGTACTTTTATTGGTGGTTTTATTGACTGTTTAAGTTATCCCTATTTTGTGTTCTAAGAGATAATTTGATTTTATTGGCAGATACACTGCCTTTACTTATTTATTATTGGGCTAAATATTCTTGTTTGAACATTGGTTGAAATTCAGATTGAGCAATTTAGAAGTTATTATGTTGATTTAAGGTTTAACTAACAGCTGCTAGTCCTGACTACAAATTAATTGTAGATTTAAACAGGAAGACTGAATTTATTTTTTCCATGGACAAAACTGCAAGTTAAAAATATGTATCTCTACAACATGTGTAAATGAACTGAACATGTTTGAGTAAATGAATGAAACCTTGCACTGTGGATTAAGTATAATAATTTAAATGCTTTTTTTCAAAAGTTTCCCATACGTTTTTCCTACAAGAAAAATTAGAGGGTTGGTACTTAATAGTTACAGTTACATAAACATTCAAACTTAAGTAGGACTAAATCTGAATCAGCATGCCTGCATTATACAATATTTCTATTGTTAAGCACATTCTTATCTAAAGAATCAAATCCAAAGTAATGCCAAATAAATAAGTATATACTTTACTGCATACATAACGTTCACAAACCTATATTATTCTCTTCAAGGATACGGGAAGCCATAGTCTTGAGAAAACAGTTATTTAATAAGAAAAAAAAAAAGCTGCACGACGTAAGTACATAATAAATTTGACAAATGAGAGGAGACCATTCAGTTCATCAAGCCTGTTTTTTTAACTAATAGCTAAGCTGTCCCAATATGTTATCCAGATTCTTCTTAAATGTTTTTAAGGTTTCTGCTTCAACTACATGTCTCGGTTTGTTCCAGAGTCCCACAATTCTTTACGCAAAGAAGTGCTTCCTGGCTTCAGTTTTAAATGCACTCCACCTTAATCTCCCCTGATGTCACTGAGTATGGGATTCACCCTTATGCTGAAAGAATGTTGCTGGATCTACTTTATCAATGCCTTTGAGGATTTTGAATACCTGGATTAGGTAACCAACACAACCTCCTCTGCTGTTTTCTAGAATTAAAGCAATCACAGTTCAGTTTTACAAAAATAAAAGTAATAATTCCTTGTAACTAACAAACAAGACAAAATAGTACAACTTTAAAATACCTGCGTACAATGTTGTCTGAAGTACCATAAAGCAAATTTGCCATTGCTGGCATCTGTTACACTGATTCAGTTTGGCACCCTTCAACTGGAATGCTTAGTCTTGTAAAGAAAAAATATCAAAGGAGCCAAGTTAGGAGAATGATAAATGATTTCCAACTTAGTTATTAATCTGCATACCTCATGCCGTCTCTTCTAGTAAGTTAGCATACCATGATAGGGAATGTATTCATTCCTTGAGCAGTATTTTGAAGCACAAAACACATATTTTATTTTCTGAAACCTTCACCTTAGCAAGTGTCATTATCTCAAAGACTGGAATTATTAAATAATTTTTTAAGTGACTGTTGTGATGTGAGATTATGCATACAAGTTGATAAATATTTTGTATGTCTTTATTTGTAATTTAGGCAAAGAAATGTGATATTGGTGTTACATTAGTGAGAAGCATTCATGTTTGCCCCTGTCTTTTGGGACTGAGTCACTTTGAATTTAACGACAGGATTTGGGGGATGTGCCTTAAACCAATATGGTAAGTGTTTCTCTGCTAAAGTCTCTCAACCCCTGCAAGAAAGCCAGGCTGCCTAACTGCCAAGCTTTACCTTAACATATGGTTTTGGGGGGTGGCAGGTGTTAAGAAGTTTTCTGTTCTCCCATTAGTCTGAAGTATTGCTGTTTTGGAACTGGCTTGTATCAGAAGCCTTTAAGTACCACAACATCCTATTGGCTCTAGGGGTTGGACAGAACATCTATAAATCTGCTTGCTTAACCTCACTCTCTTACTAACATCTGATGAAGGAGCATCTCTCTCTCTTACCAAACTGATGAACTGGAAGGACAACACAATGGGGAGCACAGCTCGGCAGCCATATTGAGACAGGCAATGCGGCCTGTTCTGAAGAAAGCTGACCACTAATGATGCCTTAACTAGAGACATTTTAAGTAACTAATAAGTCTGTGTGCCGCCTGAACAACAGATCACCATTTATCAGGTTGTATGGTTGCCAATATTCAAATGTACTTTGCATATTGTTATTATTTATGAATATTATCAATAATACATTGTTTAAATTGTAACTTAACTCCTGCTTGTCTTTTACTACACCGAATTGCCTGAGGTTATAGATGTAGGTGGGGAGAAGTTATATACTATAATACCTTATAAACAGTGCTAAGTCTGTGAGGTTTGTGGCATTCTGAGAAAGGCTACATATTCATAACACAAAAGGGGAAAGTAGAGCAATATATTATGCTACCAAGACAAAACAGTGACTAAGGTTAAGTAAATTAGATGCTAGATAAACACATTAGTTAAATTCCTTTGTACAACCAAGCCATTAAATACCCCACATCAGTTAACTAAATTGCAGGAGAAGAAAATCCTGAAGAAGAGAAGAATGCTGAGGTCAAAATCAGGAATCATTCCTAAAATGGGACGGGTAAAAATCTTACATAAGGGAACGTTTAAGTTCAGAACTAGAACATCAGGATTTTCCTTTCTAAATGTTCTCCACACTTTTGTGGAGTGTTTGGTCAAACTTTATTCCATTTATTCAAGCATCTTTTATTCATAAGGTTTTTATATGTAATGTTTTAAAATCTAGAAGTTGCCGTGGATGTTTTAATGCAGTAGAGAAAAGATAGCAAGATAGAAAGATACTTTATTAATCCCAAGGGGAAATTCACATACTCCAGCAGCAGCATACTGATAAAAAACAATATTAAATCAAATAGAAAATTAAGGATCCGGAGAATTACATAATTGCTGCAAAATTCTGTACCTGAATATGTGACTTTAAATTTATTTCCAAATCTTACAGAAAAAGAGGTCTACTTCAAAACAGTATAAATTCACAACTCCGCTTGGTTTTCATCACTGAAGGTAACTAGCAGCAAGGATATTTGTAGTTCTGAAATTTGCTCTCTGCTTCTTTTACATATTGACATTTTTAGGAGTCCAAAAACTCAGGCGACAAGTTTAAAAACTGCTATAGTATCCTGCAGTGATAGCATATTTAAAGACTTTAATTTATATATCCAGGCACACTCTTTGCACGCTCCACCGCAGTTAATGATCTCCTTCTTTTAGCCATGTAAAGTGGTCCCATGGGACTTATTTAATCTCTTGTCAGAGGTCGGTGCTTAACCAGGGAGTAATAAAAATTGTAGCTCCCTAAATGGAGGTATTTGGGTTAATTGTTCCTTGCCGTTTACAGTGGAGTAACATTAAGAAGAGAAAGATTCAAGAAACATGAATGTTGATAGATTCTTGCTTTTTATGATTGTTTATTTACGTGTAGTCAAAATGAAGCTGACAGAAGCCTAAGATAAACATTCATTAAGAAAGTAGAGGAAGCAGAGAATTCAGTCTGCTGCTTTTTACCAGGGGTGATATCAATAATTTATTATTTCAGTGGTTGATTACCTCTTTTCTGCCTCCTCTGAATTTTAAACAGAATACTAGTGCTATAATACACTACATAATATGTAAATAAGCAATCAACCTGTATATATAGTATATATTGCACCTTTCTGCAGTAAATACCACTCCAATGCACTTCAGAAGTTCAGAGGTGTAGGAAAACTTTCTAAATATAAATTCTGCTCTTCCCATGTTAAACCACTTTTTTATTGTTAAGACGTCTGGGGTACTGAACCAGCAAAACTGTGGTTTAATGTTTAAAGCATTAGCCAATGCACTGTGCCGCTCAGCAAATAACGGGTTTCAGTACTTTAAAGAATATCACAGTGATAACGTACGCACCTAAAATTGATCAGGAAAGAAGAAGAAAACTTAGCAATCAATATAAGCATGAAATGAATCTTCAGAGTTCATATACCACGGTGCAGTATGTAGACATCTGTATGAAGGGTGCTCTTAGCAGCTAACCTGCTCTGGATAAGTACATGTGGATTGATTATGTTTTTAGTTCTGCATTTGCTTTCATTTTGTCTTTGTATTTTTCTAATTTTATCATTTTCTTTGTTATTTTGTTTCTATGTTTGTGTTCTGTCTTTTCTCCTGCATGTAGAACATAAGGGTATGGGACCACCTCCTTATGCAGCTTTGGTTCTGTCCCCAGCAGTAATTAGGGACAAGCTGGATGGTTTTTCAACAGTTTTGGCATAGAGGTGGTCATTTTTTTTTTGTATTCACTTTTTATGTTGTTTTTGTTCATTGGATTATCTAGCTTTTGAAGCCTGGTTTGCTTGTAGTTCTGGCCTTTTGTATGAGTTTTGGAGGCCTGCTTCTCTTCTCGTGCTTTGTGCGCTAGGATTTCGTAACAACATAAATTAAATAGGGCTTTTCCTTTTACAACATGAACCCTTCATGAGTTTCTTGTTTCTTCATTTACAGTGTACTGATAGGGAACTTATGCAGAATATTGCTATACAGAGAGTTAAACAATAGCATTTCAATAGAAAGTCATCACAGTGTAATTTTTAAGTGAAATAAAGCTATTTGGCAATGGAAAAAAAGAAAATAAAAAACTATAGTTAATAGCCTTCCTGGAGAAAATAACCCTTATGATTCATGGACTTTTAAAACAATCAAAGTCATGATTTCACTAACCTCTGCTAATTGGCCACCTTCCACTTTCACACATTATAAAATAATCATAAGGCTCATGCCAAAATCCATATCTGTGTAAAATGCAGTAAAATGAAGTATGGTGTTGTTTCAGTTACTTCTGAATTTCATCCATCCATAAATAAGATACATCTACCCATTTTCAAACCTATTTATCTTGAGCAGATTTGCAGGGAAGTTGAAACCTATTCCAGCTAGCATCAGGGGCAAGGCAGGAACAATTCCTGGACATGGGGCCAGTCCATCAAAAAGTGAACACACACAAATACACACACTTGGGCCAATTTAGCATTGCCAATCCACCCTATCTGCATGTCTTTGGACAGCGAGAGAAAAAGGAGTACCTGAAGGAAAACAACACAGACTCAGAGAGAACACGAAAACTCCACACAGGAAGCACCCGTAATGTGAATCCCAGCGAGGCAGCAGTGTTGTTGAAATGCCAAGATTCCTAAATTCTCTGCTATCTTATTCTATTGGCAGAAACAGTAGGTTAGCAAAAAAATCAGTTGCACAAAGTGCCATGGCAGTACATCAAAAAGAAAGAATAACAGGGTCAGTAACAGTTTGTTACACAAAATCAGCATCTCTAATCTTGATATGTTTCACTAAAATGGTGAGACTTCAGCTTAGATGTAAATGTTTCTCTTACAATAGCAGGCAGAGCAGCACACTATTTGAGATTATGCAACTCAATGTTTATTCTTATGTATTAATTTCATTTATTCTTGGTACCTTAAGAAGACCAAACTTAATATGGCTCTGGCCATATAAAGCTTTACTTGTTCAAAAGAGAAGTTTGAAATTGACCCTTAAGCTTAATGCTTAATTAATTCTTTGCTAATCCTTCAAAGCAAAGATTGAGCTTGAGTCCAATTTATGGGATGATATACTGTATTTGGGAAAGAAGCAATGCAGAAGGCCAATTCCAATGGCATTTTGCTAATGGTGAGAAACCACACAAGGCCTCATCTCTCCCTGTTTAACATCCTCACATACAGAGATGCAAGGCTGGCCACAAACCCAGGCCACTGGGTCTGTAAGCAGCAATTTATCTAGCTGAGCTAAAGGAAACTAACACACTTTTTCTTTCTTTCTGTCTCTCTCTCTTCGGCATCACTGTTCTTTTATTGTACATTCTCCTTCCAAGTATATGTACAGCATGTACTATATATACTCGCGGATAAGTTCTCCCGCGGATTAGTCGGGACTTGATTTTATCATATAATTTCTGGTATTTTATAATGTTGGTTGTATAAGTCGAATGCGGAAAACTCACGCTATTGTTCCATACTGCCTTTTTTTTCTATGTGGGTGCGACAACGCACTGTATCAGCGCGTGCTCCTAACCCCTCTCTCTCTCTATTGTGCCTACATGACCACAAGGTAATACCCAAACTATTCCAAAGCAATGTTTGCACTGATTTGTGTTTTTTGAATCTCACATCCTTATACACCTTTATTGTAAGAGCATCCCTTATGTACGATGGAGCGTTTGATCAGAAGAAAATATGAAGCTGGTTTTAAATTAAACGTCAATGTGAAAGTAGTGAAAGAAATTGGTAAGTGCGCTGCTGCAACAAAATCTGAGAAACTAATGCAAGATTAGAGGAGCCAAGATGTTAAAAAAAAAATTAAGTGTTGCATTTTTGAATGGGCATATACAGTAAGTTGGAGTCTGATTTTGTGATTGATTTTTCAGGTTTCAAGACCTGACTTATACGTGAGTATATATGGTAAACCTGTTATCTCTGACACTGTATTCCACCTGATGGCCAAGTACAAGACCTCATAAATGTACATCAGTCCAAGCAAACATTGCCATCTTGGTTCAAATCATCATCATCAATGCACATAACCAGATGCACATTGACTAGTTTGTTCAGTAATGACCATTCAAACATCACATCACCCAAAATCTAGCTAGAAGAAACTACATGTCAGGATTGCCTTCCCATTTTACTCAAAGGCCTGCCTCACAAGAACAGGGATGTAGAACTTTAGCAGAAAACTGTAATGACCTACATCTGTGAGTCAGGTGGAGAAACTATCTGTAATTCTTCACAGTAGTCCAAGTTTAATTAAAACCTTGTAGAAATTCAGGATCTTCTAGAAGTGAAAAGAATTAATTCTGTCCCTGTCAAAATCACATTACAGCAAAAGTGTGAGAAACATAAACACCTCAAAGAAGACACTCAAAGTAAGGTTTGTAACATCAAAAAAGAGTGGTGGGATAAGAAAATAAAAAGACCAAAAGATTAGCTGATTTCCTTCGAATAGCGAAGACAATCAATGAGACAAGGTCAAAAGACCCCACTAGTCTATGGTTGTAACTTGGAACTATTTTGAAAAATGTAGCACCACCATCTTGGGAAGATCACCGGTCATCTGTAAATCTGTTGTAATAGATTACAGTATACAATCAGTTCCACGGTACATAGAGAACATCTCTGGGTAAACCTCCAACTCTACAGGATACTATAAGTTGTCAGGCAAATGAAGAAAAATTAAGTGTTACAGAACAAACTAGATTTTGGATTACGGAGCTCACTGTTAAGATAGGTAATTGGGGAAAAGAAATCTCAGTAGCATCATCACTGTCTCTATGAATGGTAATACATCAAGATGGAAACTATTATGGCATCTCATTGCTCTCTGCTGCAGTGAATATCTTGCAAGTATGCCCAAGTTCTAGTGTTACTTCAAAAACATTTACCGGTCCTACTAATTTGATATGTGTTGCCCAACAAATCCAAAAGAAATTTTGAGATGAAGACTTTTTAATCCCTCTACTGGGAAGGACCTGTGGAATCTCCTTTCAAGTTTCAGCTACCCTACCAAAGTTGATCGCTATACTAAGGCCACAGTAGAATGACTGTAGCTATTTTCTTTAGTAAGATGGAAATAGACCTCTTTGCCATGTGAGTAGGTGTCAAACAAGATTTTGTCACTGAAACAAAAGTCTTTGCCAAAAGTATAAAGTCTCTGTGATATGACAAAAATCACTAAGGTGGCAACCATTAATTTCTTTTTGCCAACATTATGAAGGAGCTCCAGAGAACATGTGGTCAGAGGATTCAGAATAATAACAATGCCCAAAATCTATCTCAAGAAAAGATGGGTCAGCACTGCCAAATGAGATGTGCCAGTCACTTATTCATACTCTATATCCTCATATGACACATCATAAGCTTGCTCATTTTGAGAATGACTGTTTTTTCTAATTAGGTTGTCAAGAGACCTGGGGCCTCATGTATAACGTTGTGCGTAGAACTTGCACTATAACATGGCGTAAGCACAAAAGCCGAAATGTGCTTACGCACAGAAAAATCCAGATGCAGGAATCTGTGCGTACTCCAACTTCCACGTTCTTCCGCTACATAAATCCCGATCAGCGTTAAAAGTAACGCTCGTGCACGCGCTTTATGTAACGCCCCAACTCCTTCCAGAATTACGCCTCTTTGAATATGCAAATGAATATAAATCGCCCTTAAGCTCAGCCTTCTGTGAAAAGACAATGGGAAAAGCACGGGGAAAAATATAAGAATTTCAGTGAATACCAAGTGGAGGCAAAGGAAAAACATACTATTTGTTCAAATAAACCGTGGTATAATCAACAAAAGGAAGTTGATCGAGTGACATAGCGTGTTGGAGAAACTTGAAAGCTCACGTTCACAAAATTGCACAGTGCCGGAAATAAAAAACAAGTCACATATCAAAGTCGCCGTGAAAAGGCGAGTTGTAGCCCACTGTCTGAGTGTCATATGAAAGCTTATTAGGGTACAGAGAAAAAAAGGCACACAGTGGGGAAAAGGCACGAAATGTCAACTTCAATCTCGACATTTCCACTTTAATCACGTAGTTCATTGTGTCATTAAAGTAGAACATCATAAACTTCATCTTAAAATCGTTTAATTAACCAGTTTCTCAAATCACATCGTAATTAAAGTAGCACGTTAAATGCTTTGTTTTGTATTTGATCTTCTATGTGCTCTATGTGTGTGAATCACTACTTGCTTCTTAAACCGGCTCTCTTCCTCCAACTGGACACAGAATCCATTACATTCGTGATATTACAGCTCTCTGAATAACTAAAATACTGAGATGTATACATGATATCATTTTTATGATGATAGGAGTTAAAGCACGTTATTAAACATGAGTTTCACGGCGCAGTGATTGTGTGCGACCTTCGATGAAATAATTTATTGCAGCAGTACTCATGGGTGGCTCTAGGCTTGTGGTGGCACTGGGCAGAGGAATAATCGGTGGCTCCTTCGCCCGCCAATGTCAGTAAGTTGGCTTATGCATGGTGGATGGCCATGTCCGTTGCAGACACTGCATAGCCGCCTCGTGCTCATGACACAAGCATTTAACTTTTGCCGGAATTTGTCGCTGCGTTTTTAGCTGTGTTGTTATTTTCTCTTTCTGTTTTATATTCAATATATATTGGCGTAGCCACAACTGCAGTCCTTGGTTTTCTTTCCCCAAATACCCAATCACCACACAATCAGCTCTGTAATAGAAGTTAAGCCATCTGTAAGCTTAGAGCGCCAGTTCTTCAAAACTTTTAAGGAACATTGAAATATCTTCGTAGTACATGTTTAATTATTCTATCCTTCACGACACTCCCAGTGAAGAATATAGATTATTTAAATGAAGTTAAAGTTTTATCTGTATAATATAATAAACATATTTTGCTGCATTTCACCTTAAAAATGATATAGCCATCATATGTAAATACGTGCTTTATAAAGTGGCTCAGGTTGTGCGATATTATAACTGTAGTGCAAGTTTACATTGGGGTGATTGTACTTATAAGTACAAACAGTTCTACAAGGTGCAATTGATTAAGTGCATTTAAAGTTCTTGGGATGAAACTGTTTCTGAACTGCGAGGTCCATACAGGAAAGGCTTTAAAACGTTTTGCCGTGGCTGAGACAGCGTGTCCTTGAAGCTGTATACCGATAATTCTCTTTCCGATCAGCTGCTGCTGTGATTCACACTCAGATACAGTGATATAAATACTCCGAGTGGTGCAGTGAGAAGATGATCCGCTGTGGCAACTCCTACCGGGAGGAGCTGAAAGAAGAAGAAGAAGAAGAAGGTGCAGTGAGAGTAACAACACTAAAGCAGTTATGGTATTTGGAATACTATGGCTATTCCCTGGACCATTATATTGTTACAAGTTAATTACAATCAGATGCATTACACTAATAAACAATATGCGGTTAGTTTCAGTGTATTTATAAAGCCGCATCAGGAAAATAAGGTGTAACCACACAGGAACAGTAGCACTGCTTTGACGCTGGGTGCCGCCAGTCTGCAAAACTGAGCGGAGAAATTGCGTACGACAAGGTATGAGGTACAGTGGAAAAGTGCGTGGCTTTACGCCAAGTGTAGGATTTATACATTGCAATTTGAACATGGAAACGGGAGTACGCAACATTTCTGTGCGTACGCACCATTTATACATGAGGCCCCTGGACTTGACAATGGAAGAGAGAAGAACCTAGACTTGTGAAAGTCACTCGCAAATAGACCCTCCTGTCCCCACTATACCAAGATTTTTGGCATAGGGTCTGCACTTCTTAGTAATTCTAGAACACATTTCTAACATCTAATGAGCATCAACATTAATTTGAATAACTGCCAATGAATGAAAGAAAAAAAAAGTAGTCCACATCCTAAACACGGTCAGATTAAGATGACAGGGCTCTTTACATAGGCTAAGAATAAGTGATTGTCAGTTTGTAGTTGAGTATGCCCTACAGTAGATTGACCCTAATCCAGGGTTAATTCTTGCCTTGCACAGATGCTAACAGGATAGGAACTGGCTTTCTCAACCCAGAAACGAAATAAATATGTCTAAAAATGATTGAACAGATAGATAAAATAATCTCTTTTGATGTTTCCTCTTTTCAAAAATCAAGGTGGTGTCTGTTACAAAGACAGCCTAAATAGGTAGTAAATGACTATGAACTATTGCTCTCAAGTCGTTAACTTGTATTTTGTGAATAGATTTTTTTTCCATAATATATTATTTAGTATAAATTATATGTTATATGGTCTTAAAATTTTCTAATAAAACCTCCTTTATCTTGTAACTATATGTTTATTCCACATTGCAAAAATTCACTTTGAAATCAGCTTAGTTCTGTTCAGGTTGGCACAGCGGTTAGTACTGTTCCTCTTACAGCAAAACTGTTTTCAAATACCACTTATTCCCATGTATCTGTATTATTTCCTTTGTCAAGGTGCTCTGGTTTTCCTGCCACAGCACAAAGACACTTAGCAGTGACAGTGGTATAGTAGTAAAGGCACTGGAATTTAAACTACAAGGTTGCCAGTTCAGTACTTGCTCTATGACTTACTATATGACCCAGATTGGCTCATAGAAACTGCTAATGCTACAATTGTCAAAATATTTACACATAAACATTTATGATGTACTGTATGCTGAGTTTGAAAAGCTACTTTTGTAAAAGACGATACTTTAACTTTTTAAGTTGACAGAAGTCAGGCACTAGGTCTTAGCTTAGTCAATCTTAACAGAAGTTTGGTGTATTTTGGGAAAGCTGGAGGTTGAAACCAGTTTTACAGAGTTTTGCATAGTTAGATAATGCAGCTTTTGATTCCCTGGGGACTCGAGCTTAGGGCTGAGTGATGATGATACTGTAACATTTTATATATTTCCTTCAATGTATTTTGAGAAACTGCAAAATGTCTGCATACCTTCTAGCAGAGATGAAAACCAGCAAGCCACTGTTACTGTTTTTTTTTTTTTATTTATATAGTCTTTTTTCAGCGTATGCTCCTGCTTTCAACAATGACTTTTTCAACTTTCTGTATATTTTCATCATAGAAGTTGCATCTAAAGAAAAGATGAAAAGAAGCCATCTAGGAATATTCATCAGTGTCTTGCTGCAAGGCTGCATGGACTTAACCTGTCCTCGTTATATGATTCCATGCATCACTTTATAGTTGCTGCTATTGGTTTTGATGCAAAAAAAATACCGGTGTTGAGTGAAAGCTTAAAAGCCAGTCTCTCTCTCTCTCTGTTTAACTGCTATAAGGGGACAGGAGGTTAGATTGTCCATTCCTTGTCTATCTGTGGTCCCTTAAGAGCTCAAGAGGATGCCTTTGAGAAGCCCTCTGTTGGTGGTAAACTGTGGTTGATGTAAACAAGTGAAAGTAAAGACACCTCTGCTCAGAGAAGGACCCCGCCATAGATGTCTCTAGGGTGACACGTGTGGTACAGCATGGACAATGAGACAGGTACGAGGTTAAAAGTAACAGTTGCATAGCTGGTTTTGACATGACTTCCTATCTCCAGTCTAGAAATGATCCTAAGAGGTTAGTTGCTACCTTTTGCGTTAAGTGACTTTATAACATAATTTAACAATGTGAATAGCAAACTTTTGTATCAAATAGAGTGACTGTCCATCGTGTAATAAACAATGTGTCAAAATGTGCAGTATATTCTTACATATGCTTATGACCATTGAGGACACAGGGAGCCTGAACCTAACCCAGCTGCAAAGATTGTAAGGCATGCTGCCTGACTAAGACACCACTGTGCAACATAGATACTCACAATGACATGCCAATTGATCTGACAAAATGCATTAGGAAAAGTGGGAGGACAAGGTGAGAAACTGTTGAAGATAATAAGAGTCAGGATAAACAAGTAAGGGCTAAATGCTATTTACTTTATTATTGATTCAACCCAAATATTAAAATGTGTTAAATAATGATCCCTTGGTAGCCATATATTTGGAATATTGAAGTAAAAACTCCCTCTTTATCCTCCCTTTTCATTTTTCATGTCCAGCTATTACAAAACTGTTGTTCTATTGTTTAAGTGGGTTTCCTAGTACTAGCTGCCAGTAAAAACCAACTCTTCACATAACAAAATAGTGTGTAATCACTTGGAAAATATCATATGTTGATGACATCATGTATGACACTTCAACAATATTATTACTTTTTGAATAAAATAATCGTGAGAAACATCTCCCAGGTGACTGTGAATTGTTATGACTGCAATACTGGACAGCTGCACACAACATGAATATTTTACAAGAATTCTAAGAGCTTTTCAAAAAATGAAAAGGGTGTCCTCTCTCACAAAACAGACAGAATTGGTGATACTTGACGTAAGTTTGTCAACTAAATCAGGTTTGCAGGAAACATGAAACCGTTCCACTTTTGCAGGATTAACTAATGAGATTCAGTTTGGCAAAACGAGCTTCTCCACTCCCTGTCCCAAGCCTAGATGGATTAAAAAAATATTATTACATTCCTAAGCAAGCACCCTGCAGACACAGCCAAAAGCAGATGGGGGAAGGGGGTAATGTCGGAATGTGGTTCCAATTTTATTGCAAAACAAAACATGCCTTGGAAAGAGAGGATATGACTTCATCTGTCTGTCACTGACAACAACTATTTAGATGTATACAGTCCCACCAAGTCAATTTAAGCCCTCTTTGGGGACTAATTTCTGGCATCTGGCAATTGTGAAGCACCAAGCCTCAGTTGTATTTGAAAATAAGAAAATGTATAAAGTCAGTCCGTCGCTCTGTCCCACTTGTAATTCATTTGCTTTTCTTTGTTACTAAAATCAAAGAAAAATGTTGACATACCAGAAACAGTGAATTTGTAGCACTGTTTTAACAGACTAGACAAACATTTGTAAACAGAACATGGCAAAGGCAGCGGTGTATGCTGGGTTAACAATAACAGCCTTTTTCTTCTCATGGTTATAAATGTATTTTCTAATTGATGGATTTAAATTACATTACCCATGTATATATCCATCCATCCATCCATTATCCAATCCACTATATCCTAACTACAGCGTCATGGGGGTCTGCTGGAGCCAATCTCAGCCAACACAGGGCGCAAGGCAGGAAACAAACCCCAGGCAGGGTGCCAGCCCAACGCAGATCCATGTATATATTTTAGTTGAAGAAGTTTGATTTCTACTTATCTGCACCTGAGAGAGAAGTTTTTAAGGTGATGAAGGTGAGGAGTTCAAGCCTAATTTCCTTTTTAGTTTAATCTTAAATAGAAATATATTGATTCATAAAAATAAGAACAAGTTTCACAAGCACAGAGCCCTAGATCATCACTTTCTATTCATCAATTTATTATATACATTCAACCAATATTGACTCAACATTTTACATAAAACACAGAACAAACAAGAACAGACCAGTTCATCAAGCATATTTAATCTGCTAATAGCAAAATTGCACCAGAATCTTATCCAGATGCTTTTAAAAAGCTATCAAAAATGCTTTTTCAATGACTTGGCTTTTAATGTTTTTCAGATTCCCCAAACTCTTTGTGTAAAGTGGTGCCACCTGGTTTCTCTGTTAAATATACCTTCACTTTAATTTCCACAAGCATCCTTTATAGTATGATTAGTAGATTCACTGTATAAAAGAGGAAGTTCTGCTGGATAGTTGCTTTTCATGCCTTTGAGGATTAGCTTCCCTTAAAGCTTTTTAAGTTGTCTACGTATAATGTGTGAAGCACCTATTGCGATAGCCATGTCTGTCTATCTGTCTGTATGTAACAACTCAACCTCCTGTGGACTAATTTTGTTCACTTTTTCTTCAAGGATATTTGCCATGACAGCTCAATTTTTGTTAATATATCTTGAACAGATTGCACTGTACAAAATTTTAAAACTTCAAAATCTCTAATTGATGAATTGGCAAACGTGTCCAACTTAAAACCTTTCTTTGCACCTTCAACTATGAAATATTTTATTGCCTCAATTTTACCTTGAAAGTGGTTTTAGCTACTTGTATACAGTATATTGTAGAAATCTCTCATTTTCACCTCTGATAGCTGCTGCTGAGGGCAAACAGATCCCCAATTAAAAAAAAGAAAAGGCTCCAACTGTTAAAATTACCTAACTAAGTCCTTGAATGAACTTGAATGTTATGTTCATGTGTACATTTTCTAATGTGTTACATAACTTATATTCCAAAAATGCATTTGGTTGGTTTTCTAAGCACTGTTTCTTATTCAATTGTTTTTTGTTGTCTTTTGACATTAATTGTAATTTAACTTGTACAAACATTTTGAACCTAAGTTCTAAATTTACACAGAAGAATTATTACATTATAACCTAACTTTTTATTTACCCCTTTAATTGCTGCAATGTGTTGCCTAGAAGAAGATGTATAAACCTGTAAATCTCCTGATATAATATTCTGAAATATAGTGATACTATGGTAACTAGGAAAATTTTTCTCACAGCTGTCCATTGTTCTTCTTGTCAATGTTCTTCCTGGGGCTTTTTGAGATTCCTTTAATATACAAATATATCAGTACTGATCCCAAACAGGATAATCAAATGAAGACCGGTCTGTGGATTAACGATTCAACACAAAAATACCATTTTTGAAATGTAACCAATAAAAGGTGTCATTTTGCTTGACTTCTTACAACAACAACATTTATTTACTGTATATAGCACATTTTCATACAAAAAGTAGCTCAAAGTGCTTTACATAATGAAGAAAAGAAAAATAAAAGACAAAATAAGAAATTAAAATAAGACAACACTAGTTAACATTGAAAAGGAGTAAGGTCTGATGGCCAGGTTGGACAGAAAAAACAGAAAAAAAAAAACTCCAGACAGCTGGAGAAAAAAATAAAATCTGCAGGGGTTCCAGGCCACGGGACCGCCCAGTCCCCTCTGGGCATTCTACCTAACATAAATGAAATAGTCCCTTTGTAGTTAGGGTTCTCATGGAGTCACTTAATGTTGATGGTCATACAGACTTCTGGCTTTTAATCTATCCATCATTGTTGGAACATCACAGCGCTTTGAGTAGATGGTGGTGGCGCAGGCCACCACCAAAAGGATACCGGAAAAAGAAACAGAAGAGAGAGTAGAGGTTAGTACAGATTTTAGAGCCACCATGAATAGTTATTATAATGAATTGAACATACAGAGTATCAGGATTTTGATTACAGTGAAGTTATGAGAAAGCCATGTTAAAGTAATGTGTTTTCAGCAGTTTTTTAAAGTGCTCTACCGGCGAATTCCCATTGGCAGGCTTTTCCAGAATTTAGGTGCATAACAGCAGAAGACCTCCTCACCACTTTTAAGTTTTGTTCTTGGAATTCTAAGGAGATACTCATTTGAGGATCTGAGGTTACGATTTGGAATATAAGGTGTCAGACATTCCGATATATAAGATGGGGCGAGATTATTTAAGGCTTTATAAACCATAGGCAGAATTTTAAAGTCAATCCTGAATGACACAGGTAACCAGTGTAGCGAAATCAAAACTGGAGAAATGTACTCGGATTTTCTTTTCCTAGTTAGGATTCTAGCAGCTGCAATCTGCACTAGTTGCAAACGATTTATGTCTTTTTTGGGTAGTCCTGAGAGGAGTGCGTTACAGTAATCTATTCAGCTGAAAACAAACGCGTGAACTAATTTCTCAGCATCTTTCAGTGATATAAGAGGTCTAACTTTAGCTATGTTTCTTAAGTGAAAAAATGCTGTCCTAGTGATCTGATTAATATGCGATTTAAAATTCAGATTACAGTCAACAATTACCTCTAAGCTTTTTACCTCCGTCTTGACTTTTAATCCTAATGTATCCAGTTTATTTCTAATAGCCTCATTGTATCCATTATTGCCAATCACTAAGATTTCAGTTTTCTCTTTATTTAACTTGAGAAAGTTACTATTTGTCTATTCTGAGATACAAGTCAGACATTGTGTTAGTGAATCAAGAGAATCGGGGTCATCAGGTGCTATTGATAAGTACAGCTGTGTGTCATCAGCATAGCTGTGGTAGCTCACTTTGTGCCCTGAGATAATCTGACCTAACGGAAGCATGTAGATTGAGAATAACAGCGGACCCAGGATAGAGCCTTGTGGAACATCATATTGGATATCATGTGTCTTTGAGTTGTAATTACCACAACTAACAAAGAATTTTCTCACTGCCAGGTAGGATTCAAACCAATTTAAGACACTGCCAGAGAGGCCCACCCATTGACTAAGGCGATTTATAAGAATATTATGATCAATGGTGTCAAATGCGGCACTCAAATCTAAGAGGATGAGAACAGATAAATGGCATCTGTCTGCATTCACCCGCAAGTCATTTACTACTTTAACTAGTGCAATTTCTGTGCTGTGATTTGTTCTAAAACCCGACTGAAATTTATCAAGAATAGCATGTTTATTTAGGTGGTCATTTAACTGCATATTGACTGCCTTCTCCAGAATTTTACTTAAGAAAGGCAAGTTAGAGATGGGTCTAAAATTTTCAAAAGCCGAGGGGTCGAGATTATGTTTCTTAAGTAGGGGTTTAACTACAGCAATTTTAAGACAGTCTGGGAAGACCCCCGTATCTAATAACGAATTTTCTATGTCAAAAATATTATCAATTAGCACGCCCAATACTTCTTTGAAATAATTTGTTGGTATTGGGTCAAGGGCGCAGGTGGAGGGTTTTAATTGAAATATTATTTTTTGTAAATCAGGTAGATCTATCCTAGTGAAAGAGTTTAATTTGTTTATAACGGAATGCTGGGGTTTAGGAGGATCCTTAGTGTTGGGGAGATATACTATGTTATTTCTAATATTATTAATTTTTTGGTTGAAAAATACAGCAATAGCCTCACAGGTTTTACTGGAAGTTCTTAGGAGGCATTCCTTTTGAGTTACCTGGGTTTAGCAGACGATCAATCGTAGAGAATAAGACTCTGGGATTACTAGCATTGATATTTTTAATCTTAGAGAAATAGCAGCGCCTCTCAAGACAGACTGTGTTATTGTATTCTGTTATTTTAACTTTTAATATTTCATAGTGGATAGTTAGTTTAGTCTTCCTCCATTTACACTCAGCTCTACGGCATGTTCTCTTTAAATCAGACACTCTTTGGGTCTTCCATGGTATAACAATGCTAGAATATTTTTTAACTGTCTTTTCAGGTGCAACTTTGTCAACAGCAGCTCTCACTTTAGTATTATATCTTTCCACCTTACTATTTACATTATCCTCGCTATTATAGTTGGCACTATAAACGGACTGATTGCTTAGAATGTTTGTAAGTTTTAAAGCTGCTGCTGAGTCAAAGAAGCGTTTTTTAACAATATGCTTCTCATGGGTGTTTTCTATCATTATTTCTATATTAAAAAGTAGAAGAAAATGGTATGATAGACCCGTATCAATGACCTGCTTTATATCAACTTTTAGTCCTTTAGTAATCACTAAGTCTAACGTATGACCTGCTTTATGTGTAGGCTGATTAACTAGCTGTCTCAAATCAAAAGAGCCCAGGAGGTTCATAAATTCTTTTACTTTTAGGTCACACTGTCTATATTTAAATTAAAGTCGCCAACTATTAGGAGTGTGTCATAGTTTGTAATTAAAATTGACATTAAGTCAGAGAATTCCTCAAGAAAAGACACGTTGAATTTTGGAGGTCTATACACGGATAATACTAGAACTTGAAAATCTCCATGGATAACAACAGCGAGATACTCAAAGGACTTGAACTTACCAAAACTGACATCTTTACATTTTAACCGGCTCGAGTAAATGTTTCTTACTACATTCATAATGGCTAACACGGTACAAAACCCTTGTACTACATTTTCCAAAGCACGAAAAATAAAAAGGCACTTAGTAGCAAGAAAAACAAATTAGATAATTGACATTATCAAGTTTAAAACATATCTTTAGAGTTTTATATGGTTCCTTCTTTTGGTAAAAAAGGATATTGTTTAGCTCGGTGTAGTGTGTAATGAGATTTTTAACTCCAAAATAAAGTTTCTCATCAATTAAAAATGTGAATAAGATGTCTTTATTTTTTATTTAAAAAGACACAAGATTATATTAGCAAACTGCCAAGTCCCATGACCCTTGACATGTTTGGGCAGGGAAAATGAGTTGGTCCACTGTTTAACACCTGCTGAATCTGAGGTTCAATTAACTAACACAGTGTCCATACTGTTAACTCAGGATAGGCTTTCTTAAGGATTCTGAAGAGTGTGATCTTGTGGTAACTGGAAAACATCCTCTACCCCCCGATTTCTTTTTCTTTGGTTATATTCTTGAATAAAAGCACACTTGTTTTGTTATAGTTGTAACTTTTGTGAAAGTGACACAAAGTGTTTATTTGATATTTGGACTTCAGTCTTCACACATTATACACTTCATGTCAAAATGTTGTCATTAGTATTATAACATGAAAAGCTTTTCTGTTTTAGGTATGTGTTCAACATTTCCTGTCATCCTACATTTACTCAGATGGAACACACATGAAATGCATGTGTTCCAAATAATGATATATTATTTACCCAATACAAGTCCAGGCACCTCACACCCAGATAAACACACTTGAGCTCTGAGAATCTTCTTTGCAACTTGAGCTGTGTTGGTGGAGGATGGGATAGCAGGCTGCTTGTGCTGATCGACACATTTGCAAAACAAAAGACGCAAATGGAGAGGTGCGAAGGAATTTAAGGTGGCCTGGGATTACATGTTTTTTCGTAGGCTTCAGGGATTCTAGTGTTAAAAATGGTGACCACTATCACTGTCTGCCAGTTCTGAAACACTCTCCTCACCTTCCACTCAACACAGAAGAGTAGTGTTGGTCAGTAAAATTTGCTTTTCACAGTGAATGTGCTGTGTTTGTCACTGACCCTGTTCACCAAATATTTTTCTGGATAATTTACCTTGTAGCAAGCTTAGGCAAACATAATTCTCCCAGCGCTGATGCTTTGTGAGACCAGCATGATATCACAGAGCTGAAGCAGCCAAGTGCAGGACTTTCAACCATGCCTACAATAACTGTTTATTTATTTTTGTCCAATATAAGAATTTATAAAAATGAAGTGACTATTTAAATTTTTGCCAAAGACTTTTATTCTCTTTATCTATTTTAGCTAAATAGTAATAATTGTCCTTATCTCATTATTTTCTTGGAAACTGTTCAGGTCATGATAGGTACAACATATCTTACTTACACATGACAGGCACACACAAAACAACTTCACACAGAAATAAAACACACCAGGGGCCTCATGCATAACGCAGTGCGTAGATTTCGCACTATAACATGATGTAAGCACAAAAGCGGAAATATACTTACGCACAAAAAAATCTAGATGCATAAATCTGTGCATTCGCCAGCTTTCATGTTCTTTTGCCACATAAATCCCGGTCAGCATGGAAATTAACGCACGTGCACGCGCCTGCTGTCCCGCCCTGTCTCCTCCCAGAATTATGCCTCTTTGAATATGTAAATCAATATAAATAGCCCTTAAGCTCAGTGTTCTGTGAAAAGACAATGGCAAAACCACAAGGACAAATAGAACAATTTCAGCTAATACCAAGTGGAGGCAAGGAAAAACATACTATTTTTTGGTTTAAACAGTGGTATGAACAAGAAAAGGAAGTTGATCGAGTGACATAGCGTGTTGGAGAAACTCGAAAGCTCAAGTTAACAAAAAGAAGTTGTCAGATATCAAATTCGCCGTGAAAAGCCGAGTCGTAGCCCACTGTCTGAGTTTCATATGAAAGCTTATTAGGGTACAGAGAAAAAAAAATAGGCACACAGTGGGAAAAATGCACGAAATGTCAACTTTAATCTCGAAATTTCCATTTTAATCACGTAGTCATTAAAGTAGAACATCATAAACTTTATCTTAAGATCGTTTAATTTACTAGTTTCTCAAATTCCATCTTAACTAAAGTAGCACGGTAAATGATTTGTTTTGTATTTGATCTTCTATGAGCTCTATGTGTGTGAATCACTACATGCTTCCATGCATTGTCTTCCTCCGACAGGACACAGAATCCGTTAAATTTGTGATATTAAAGCTCTCTGAATAATTAAAATACTGAGATGTATACTTGATATCATTTTCATAATGATAGGAGTTAAATCATGTTATTAAACATGGGAACACGGCGGCGATTGAGTGATTGTGCGCGACCTTCGATGAAATAATTTATTGCAGCAGTACTGTCTCTTTCAAACGTACTAACCCCCAATTCCTGTCCTTCCTTTTCTTTCTCCAAATACCCACTTGCCACACAATCAGCTCTGTAATAAATGTTAAGCCATCTGTAGGCTTATAACGCCGATTCTTCAAAACTTTTAAGGAACACATTGAAATATCTTCGTAGTACATGTTTAATTATTTTATCCTTCATGCCAGTCCCATTGAAGCATACAGTGCATGGCAGGAACAATCCGTTAATGGAGCACCAGATCCTTGCTAGCATAGCGATACCATGTCCTTTAATAATTAAAAACTAGCAGATTACCCAGTGGCTTCGCTCACTGAGTGGAAGGGAAAAATTTGTGGCTCTCATGAGGCAACGGCATTAATGATCCAATTCTATGATAGATTTGCCCCCCCCATTTTAAATGCATAAAGCCAGACTCCTCGGTAGCAGCCGTGGTGCCAAACGATGTTATCTGAAAACAAGAATTGTATTTCCTAATGTTCTGTAGAAAATGAGTTGAATGTGGATTTGCGCCAGAAATAAGAGACAACGGTTGAGGTGGATGGCTTAAAAATGTTAATTTCACCTTGCCGTCTGAACAACACATCCCACATGATTTAAATTTAACCCTCTGTGCTTGGCAGTACTCACACATGATGTCCATATCTCCTATTGTAACTTTTGGATGTAGGCAATAATCTTTTTCAATGTTATAATTGAATTTCTCCATATACAGACCCTGACGCCTGTGTGACGTGGTAGCCTGTGAATACTGCATCCGTCGAATTCAATTCTGTTCAGCACGTTGTTCAGGTGTTTGTGAGGCCCTCAATTGTGATTGTCGTATACGTTGATCAGCGAGCCTGTGAGCCTTCGCTCTCGTTCTGCTTCTGTCTCACTTCCTCTGTGTAACCTGACTGTTGTGGTCATACGTAATTTCCCTTTCAAACGCGAGTGCTCGAGTGCATTATAATATGTTCTTTGGTCATACGTTATTTCCGTTTGAAACTCGAAAAGAATTTTATATATATACTAGCAAAATACCCGCGCTTCGCAGTGGCGAAGTATTGCATTAAAATTTTTATTAAGAAGAAAATTAAACCTTTTTAAACTGAGGGAAAATATGCAAATAATTATTTGTTAAGGATCTCTTTGTATACCACATTGTGAGTTCAGCCCTCCGGTTGTAATATGACCAAGCTGTGCGCTGAGCTTATTCTTGAGCATGCAACATACAGTTGGCCATGAGAACAGTAATCTTGTTTCAAATCTCACAGCTTGGATTGCTGCTGTCATAATCGGTTTGAGTTTCATGGTTTGTCTCAATTACGACAGTATTTGCAGGACTTGTGTTGAAGTGACATTCGGCATCTGTCAAGTGTTGTAAGCATACAACCGGTTTCATCGATAACTTCACCTCCAGCTTTTGAAAGTTTAAACATTTCTAAACATCAAAGTGTCCACTACTGAAATCGTCACCTGTGAATCTAAGATGTTTAAGAGGCATTGGCGGTTGTCCAAAGGTGTAAAATATTTGGCCATTTTGGTACACTTAAGCATTTCACTCTTCTAGTGCTCCTGTGTAGTATAATTATCTCCTGTACCGTCATCAGTCCACACCTTGAACCTGTCCCAGTCATTCAATACATAAGACACAATGTTCCTCCGGATATCAAGAGTGAGCCTGATATGGCCATGCAATATGTATCAAAGAGAATGGAAAAGGCAGGTGCCATCTCCGGGCATGGAAACCACTTGGTAAGTGACAGTTCTTTGATCGATGGTGATCACCTCGATAGACATGTTAATGGGGGTACGGTTGGAATGATAAAGGAAATGGGTACCTGAACAATGTAAAGTAAGTCTAAAATACCTACACAATAACTATAATCGTAATAAATGAACAATAAAACAGCGGAGAAGCTGTGGATTAAATAAAAAGGCTGTAGTTATCAGCAGGGAGACGTGAATACTGTGGCGAAGCAAGGAAGGGAATGTAGAGACTGGAGCGACAGACGGCCATATATAGGCAGGCAGCCAACAACGTGGGAGGCGTTGGGATGGGGGACCCAACGCCGCCTGACACGGTGACCGAGCTGCAGGCTATGGACGTATATATGTACGTAAGTAGGATTCAGTTAGCGTTGGGAACCCGCGTACCAAATTTCTTGAAGATGGGGCAATAAGTAACAAAGACCGTTGAAAAGTTCAATATGACGGCTGACAGTGGCATCATATCACTGAAATAAGTACCAAATTTCAGCCTTCTACCTACACGGGAAGTTGGAGAATTAGTGACGTTGGAAATTTCAATATGGCAGCTGACAGTGGCGTCACACTACCGAAATAAGTACGTACATTGGTTTCGGTTAGCGCAGGAAAGCCGCCTACCAAATTTCGTGAAGATGGGGCCATGAATAAGAAAGTTCGACATTGTGAAAATTAGTGACGTTGGAAAGTTCAATATGGCGGCTGACAGTGGTGTCATACCATCGAAATATGTACATACGTCGGTTTCAGTTAGCGCAGGGAATCCGCCTACCAAATTTCGTGAAGATGGTGCCATAAATAAGAAAGTTCAACATGGTGGACGTTGTCGACCGTTATTGACCGTTATGACCGTTACCTGTAGAATTTCGAAATGAAACCTGCTTAACTTTTGTAAGTGAGCTGTAAGGAATAAGCCTGCCAAATTTCAGTCTTCTACCTACACGGGAAATTGGAGAATTAGTGATGAGTGAGTGAGTGAGTCAGTCAGTCAGTCAGTCAGTCAGTCAGTGAGGGCTTTGCCTTTTATTAGTATAGATAGATAAAGATTGTTTAAATGAAGTTAAAGTTTTATCTGTATAATATAATAAACATATTTTGTTGCATTTTATCTTAAAAATGTTATCGTCATCATATGTAAATACGCGCTTTATAAAGTGGCTCAGGTTGTGCAATATTATAACTGTAGTGCAAGTTTACAGTGAGGTAATTGTACTTATAAGTACAAACAGTTCTTAATGGAGCACCTGATGGACTGATTGAGTGCGTTTAGAGTTCTTGGGATGAAACTCTTTCTGAAACGCGAAGTCCGTATAGGAAAGGTTTTGAAGCTTTTGCCATGTGAGAGCAGTTCAAATAGGAAGCATGGCTGAGGCAGCGTGTCCTTGATGCTGTATACCGATAATTCTCTTTCCGATCAGCTGCTCAGAGTGGTGCAGTGAGAGTAATATGGAAAAAGATGATCCGCTGTGGCAACCCCTAACAGGAGCAGCTGTAAGAAGTAAAAGAAGGTGCAGGGAGAGTAAAAATGCTAAAGCAGTTATGGTATTTGGAATAGTTTGACCATTCTGTGGACCATTATATTGTTACAGGTTAATTACAATCAGATGCCTTAAACTAATAAACAATATGTGGTTAATTTCAGTGTATTTATAAAGTCTTGTCAGGGATGTGGATCTGAAAAAGAAAGATAAACCACACAGGAACAGTAGCACTGCTTTGACGCTGGGCGCTGCCAGTCTGCAAAACTGAGCGGAGAACTTGTCTACGGCAGGGTATGAGCTACCGTGGAAATGTGCGTGGCTTTATGCCAAGTTTAGGTTTTATACATCGCGATTTGAATGTGGAAACGTTCTTACGCAACATTTCTGTGCGTATGCACCGTTTATACATGAAGCCCCAGGGCATTTTTTATTTTTCTGCTACAGTAGAGCATTTTTTTCTTCTGTTTCTTTATTTTTGCTACATACCAGCATGCAGAGTACTTACTGAAAAGTACTAGATTTGTCACCGAAAGTGATATTTTCATATGAAAAATTGTACATTGCCATAGACAAGCCATTCAGCAAGAACATCCCAGGATGTCTTGAAAGTGCACCACACTCAAAATGAATGGCCATTAGGAACAGCGCTTTAGGGATTTGTCATATGCTAATAGAAGAGTTGCCATGCATGTTTTAATCTAATGGCATTAAAAAGGTGTAATTCCACCTCACTAAAATCAAAATGTGATCACTACTTTTCTCTTGAGAGGACCATCAGATCTGCTATCAGGAAGAAGTTTAAGTTTAGTGATTGAATCTGATGTAAAACAGGTCAGGAGCCATTGATGTTGATTGCTTTCAGGTTATTGGCCTGTCACCTGATGGCATACAAGATCGATAGGTTTCAAAGTTTACCAGCACTGGTGAGTGACATTTAGAGAAAACCAGTAGCTATAAAACTGGGGTTGGTAATTGTTATCCTGAAGACCCACACTGGGAGCAGATTTTCATGCTAGACATGCTTTGAGCCATAAAGAAATTGTTCTTATTAATGAAGCATGCCTTTAATGACATGGCCTGATTATGTTCTGCCTTATCAGACATTTCTACCACTGTGTATTTTATTTTTCCAAGAAAACCTGACTAAATGAACTACATACAGTACTTGCAGGAATTTTTGGCCCTCAATCCTCAAAACTCTAAATATTTTATTAAAACAGCATTTCCATATTGAGTACTTACAGGTGCCAGGAGTATCAAGTGAGCTAGTCAGTGGTGGCTACATTTGGTTGCTAACCAAGGGACAACAAAACAACATAGAGCTCAAAAGCTTAGCTAAACCCATGGGGGGAGTTTGACATTTAAGTTGGATGGGGGAGAAGACCCGTTAAAAAAAATTGCACTTTGTAAAAGTGTTCGCCAATATTTATGGAAATATTTATCATATCTTTAATCAAATATCAAAAATAGTCTGTAACATAACATTATAAAATAACCTAAATTTCACTTACATAACTTGTTCAGAACTTTGACATATTAAAAAAGTACCGTAGTTATGGTTAAAGAAATTCAAATTACAGAAAACATCAGGAATTTTTTTGATCCTGTTTGTCTACTTATTGTACTAGTGGTAAAATAAACAACTACTTCTTTAAAATGTGTGCATGCTGTAACATTTAGGGTGTTCAGGGATTGAATTAAATGTTTAGAAAGACATGGAGGTTAGATAGATTGCCAATGCTACATTAGCCCCTGATATGTATGTGTGTGTGTGTGTAACCCCTATGATGGACTAGTGTTGTGTCCAGGAATTGTTCGTGTATTGCATGCAGTGCTTGCTAGGTTATGTTTCAGCTTCTCTGCAACCCTGCTCTGGAAAAGCAGGCTTATGAAATGGATGGATAGAAAGTTGGAGCATTTTAAACATTTACTTACTTCAAATATTAACTTGCTTCATTTTGCCAAAGTGCTGTATATTCCATGATTGAAGTTTGCTCAGACTGCCATGCTGCTGTTTGTACATTTAAGCATAAGCTGCTGGCAATTTCAAAAACTCAGTCTGACTGCTGAGGATCAGTTACCCAAGAGAAGCAGCTCTCTGGCATGTAAAAGAGGAAAATACCGTATACAACATATACAAGCTGAAGTGATATCTGTCAAGCTAAATTTGAAACAGTAAACTAATCTGTAATTGAAGTTCTGGAGAATATTTATCTGTTTTAAGAGTAGGCGACATGTAAGAGAAAGTTGCTTAGGATAGGATGAATTTAATTTTTATATTCATTGGTTATTAACATGTTTATATTAGCTGTGGCCATACAGAAACATTTGAGAAAAAAAAGTATTCTTAATTGGAGATATATTTTAGTAACATAGTAAATCCATTGGGGTCAACCATGGCTAAACTGGAGTAAAAATGTATAGAATTAATACACACAAAAGTGTAAAATAAGCATCTTTCTGAATTTCACAGAAAAGTAAAATCAATGCCATTTGGCATTTTTGATATTACAGAATGAGAGCTGTCTTATTGTTTCACAGCAGTGATTGACCACAAATAAATAAACTAGTTAGAAATAAACCTTGCAGAAACTCTGGCAATCTAGAAACTTGGCTGCCTAAACTAGCTGTCTTGGTTCCCAATGTAAGGCCATAGTTTGTATAATGTGTAAAAGTGAGAGAGAACAAGCTAAACAGTTTAATTTTCAGTTGGCCAAATGAAATGATGGAATTAAGTTTTGGCTGGATGGCGGGTCCAAACGGACTTGGAAATTTATTGAGTGTTGGAGAATTAATGTTATACTTTAAATTAGATTCAAAAGGATTGTTACAAGTCCAGCAAACATTGTATCATTGGAAAAGAAGAAACTAATAACAAAAACCAAGACACAATCCCTAATACCTATTCAAAACCAAACAACCCAATATATTCTTTAATTTATCAGCAAGATATTTACTTTGGGATGATTCAAAATTCAGATGCCTTCCATTTTATAGGGACAATGTGATAATGTCATGGATAAAGCCTATGTGACGTCTGTTGGAACAAAACGTGCCCAGGGATTATTGGAAGAATGAAAAAAGGACTAGGAGATGGTCAAAAACTTGAAACAGAAATTAAGTGATAAGACATGAAACAGAAAACAGGAGCAAAATAAAGTCAAAAACTAGAAGCTCAAATCTAGCACCAGGTCCTACTTGAAATTCAAACCACTATCCACTAAAGGGAAATGGTATTGTTGATATATATCCACTGCGGCGGGTTGGCACCCTGCCTGGGATTGGTTCCTGTCTTGTGCCCTGTGTTGGCTGGGATTGGCTCCAGCACACCCCCGTGACCCTGTGTTCAGATTCAGCGGGTTGGAAAATGGATGGATGGATATATATCCACACAAGGATAAAACATTTGAGTCTGTCATTAATTAACTAACAACTGTCCCATCTGTGATGTCATCAATATGACACCTCCTTACTCCAATAAAAAAAAAAAACAAGATGTGAGCAAAATGAAACTTTGTCAATGTGATATAGTAGGTCTGTGGCTCCGATTGAACGGCCAATTTTTAATAAATATTTGGCTGTGTCTGTCTCTGTGGGTCACCTTGCGCAACTGCTGGGAGTTGATGAGGTAATTGGGGCGAAACACATCTACACGTTAAGGTGCTATCGTTCTCAATTGCTTCATTGGCCTCCTGCAGTGCGTGATTGAGACGCCGAGCCCACAGAGCTGTATAAGTACGGGCTGGCACAGGAGGTGGAAAAAAAGAAAGAGAGGAGAGGAAAAAAATGAAAGGGAGAGAAGAGGAAAAAAAACGAAAGAGAGTAAAAGGCTTGCAGAATGAGAGTGCAGCATTGGAGCAGGACCCGCACCGTCACAGTCAAATCAAATCAAAATAAAAATTCTTGGATGAAAAAAAACATAATATGCAATAAAATATGTGCTAACAAGCAGTTAGTATAACAATGTCACTCACCACTCATGCATCATAAGTACATTGAATTGTTATAGTAAAAAGCATGTAGGTGTCCATTGAAAAAACATACAGAAAATGTCAGTTATGATATTAAAATGGCAACTATCACTGCAAAGATCTTACAAAAGTAACAATGCAACTTATAAACAAAACCAATAACAAGAAAAGTTGATCAAAATGGTAAAGGAATGGGTCATTTAGTTCTTATTTTATGTAAAGCCTAAATTAAGCAACAATATCGCAGTCTAATGCAGTGTTTCCCAGCATTTTTCCATTGGTGGCACACTTTTTGTAACCAAAGACATCCCAAGGCACACCACTATTCTATTAACCACAAAGCATTATATTTCATACATGTTCTCAACCGTCCAAAGGGGTGGGACTACTGGAGAAGCCAGTAAAAAACAGCTCAGGAATCAGTATTTGCAGATGTGGCACTTAATGAGCACTTCGGGTGCATCTCCCAGCTGCATCATCAATATGCCCACCCCTCTCTCCCTCTGAGGCAACTAGTATATCCTCTGCTTATTATCCACTGGCCCCCTGAGACCCACTGACGACCACACATCCAGCCAGATGGACTCTAGTAGAATGGAAATGCATCCAAAGTCCTATAAGTGCTGTGTCTGCAACAAAGCGATCACAAAACTACTTTTATGCCTACTTCTTCAGAGAGTTCTATCCTCCTCTGACAGGTCTCCATCACATAAGGAGATTATCCCTGTCAGGTTCAGACCAAGGTGCACTATGCTATTATTTCCATGGCACATCTGGGTAGCTCTCATGGCGCCACTGTCCAGTACACACAGGTTAAAAGACACAGGTCTAATGCGTTTCCAAAAGAAACCCTGAATGTTCACACAAATTAAAGGTGTGGATAACCCGGGTATTGGGTTTCGGTGTGCATATAAAGGCCAGCAGATTCATTCAATCCAGATTTTCTTCCAACAATGACTCACTAAGAGACATTATTTAACACAAATGCATTGCATGCTTCAAAGACAGGTCTCCATGAGATGTAATCAGTTTATCTGTACTTCATTTATTGTATTTTTATTACACTTGCTAAAAGAACATTATTGTTTAATATTTTTATAGTGGCATTTTAAAATGTGTTATTTCAATTAAAGGTTACATTTCCTGAAAACAATCCAATGTGAATGTGTACATGTGGATTTTACCTGATTATGACAGGCAGTTGTCATCACATCCTCTGTAAAGGCAATCAAATAATGGAACTCGTGCCAATTTTCATTTTAATGAAAGGAGCTCTTCAATGATTAAGAACTCAGGAGCAAATAAAGGAAGCAGACATGCTGTGTTTCAGGGAGTAAGGCTAACAACCACTGTGGTGGAGAACAAGGTTTATTTTCCTGGGAATACACTGTACTGTAGCTCCCATCTTTCCTAACAGTTTGCTATTTGAGGTTGAGTCATAAACTTAGTTGCAATCAAATATAATCTAAATACGAGTGTTTATCTAATCAGTGATTAACCCAGAAAGGCAAAAAACATGAATAGAACTAAACAAAAAAGTGAAAATCTTGCCAGTTGGAGAAAAAGTGTCTATCATTACTGAAATTATCTCCAGGCATGTCTCTCTTTATCTAGATTAACTGAAATTAATGAAAGCTGGAGAAAATGGCCACGTAAAGATACAATTTAATGGAACAATTTTTGCATTTACAGAAGTGGAGAGAGACCTCAAGGACTAGATCCTGTGGTGAGTCTGTATCAATGCATCATTCGCATTGTTGAGAGAAAAGTAATATTTAGCTATTTTAAATAGCTTTCAGACAAATACATTGCACAGGGAACAGCTGCTTCTTGGTGATGATGGAAAGCCTATCACAGTTGATTTTGAATAAAACTGTTTATTCTCTTTTAAGATTTTGATAACAGTGCTGCTTGTATAATTTTGTTCTAACTTTGCCAGAGTTCTGCCAGCCACACTGCCTGACTCCTGGAGCTCAAGTAAAGCAATACCTCATCTTTCTTATGCTGAAAAAAAATACTTTAGCACTTAGTTATGTAATATTTATGACATACAGTATAGCCAAAATGTTCTGAGTCACAACCTTGCAAGTGCTGATCTAAAGAGAGGGTAATAAAAGCATTACTCCATTTCACCACTTATTTTACATACATATCTGATTTCTTTGCACTTTCCTTATTATATGCCAATAACAGTGAGATCACATGTATTTGCAGTAAAATGTTTTTTTCCTTTTAAATATTTTATTAGTTTCAAAGGCTGTGGTCTGATGAACTTACAATAAATTGGATGCATATCTATTTTCCAGTGCATTTTGATTGCAGTTTGTGCTGCAAATTATTATTGAGATCAGTATTAATTAATTTTAATGTGACCTTTCCAGGAACCTGAACTGACTTTGAATGGAAACTTTGACATGCTTCTGATGTTACAAAGATCAAGGATACATTATTTAATCAACAAAGGGAATCTCTGCTGTCAGCAGCTTTGTAGCTGGCCTTAATTGTTCTTACAGTGTTGCACTAGTTTGTAAAATCTTCAGATACACTACAGTATTTCTTTATGAAGATTACTAACTGTAATAGGGGTAAGATTGAGTTTACTGGCTTGTTCAATGCAATTCCGCTAAGACTGCTAAAAGAATAAAATACTATCACATTTTTTTACATGTTTACTGTGGTAGTACAGCGGTTTCGCTACAATCAGCTGTGGAGACTGTGTTCGAATCTCTGTCTGATCATTGGCATTCCTCATTTTACACATGATTGCAAGTTTTTTTTACAACATGCATGATGTGTTTACATGGCCTTTCTAAAATGACCCAATGTCTATAAGGATAGTGTGAAGACAAGTGTGCCCTAAGATGAATTTGGAAGAAATTAGAAAAAATGGTTTCTCCTTTTAATCATATGCTGGCAGGATAGTCTCTATTGTCTTAAAAATGTAATGAGTAAATGATTAATGTACAGATATATTTTTAAGAATGAGTCAATGGATTGATGGATGAATCAATTTCTTTGAACTGTGATGTCACATTTAGAACTTTTATTACCAGCTATCCCATTCAGCACTGATCCTTACTATGCCATGTCTGTAGCTGATTTGGTATTCAAGAATTTATTATAGACAAATATGGTAAGCCCACTAAGGACATACTGGATAAATGAGGTAGAACATGCAAGGAAACTTAAGTGACGGTATGACGTAAGCCAATACAGTGAACTCTGGATTGCTTAGTATAGCATTAGTATTAGTATTAGTGTACTACAGCAAATTATGAAGTGTAAAAAAATTGAAGATGCGCAGGAACACACACTATGCTAAAAATTTGCAAAACTACATCCAGTTTTCCCTGTGTTAATATCATGTGTGCACCAGGACTCAGTCAGGATCAGGTTACAGTGACCAAAAGCCTGATGGTCACTCTAATAAAGCTTCAGAAGTCCTCTGCTGAAACGGGAGGACCTGTAAAATGAATGACCATCTCAGCAACACTCCATCAGTAAGACGTTTATGGTAGAGTTATTGCATGGTAACCACTCTTAAGTAAAATGCATATGACAGCATCTAAAGGGCTCAGAGAGCATGAGGGAAAAGATTCCTTGGTCTGATGAGACAAAAACTGAACACTTTAGTCAGAACACTAAACACTGTAGACCAGGAATTGCTCACCACCTGCCTAATACTATTCCTATAGTGAAGCATGGTGGATCACCTATTCACCACCACCATCTTAATGAAAAGTGTGAGGACAGCAAGAGGTAAAATACCATCCATTAGCTTAGGGGAAAAGACATCTAACACTAAGTGCATATGTGGGTGTCTTTTTAGGTTGATGGGTGAACAGCAACTAGGCAAGGCTGTCCCTAACTCAGTAACATCAACAATTACAGAGAGTTTCCAACAATTAACTCTAGAAGACGTCTGTGTAGGGCTGCAACCATTGAGCAATTATCAGGATAATACCCTGCAACATAATCAGAACAGTTTACAAACAAATAGGCAGTATAAAATAATATATATCAATATAAAATATAAAATGCATATAATACATAAAATAGTATATATGTCGAGAGACATCCAACAGTGAAATTACATAACACTGGGTGGAAACAATTAGACAGCCCACTGAGTGTCACATTTCTAAATCAATCCAATGCCTCATGAAGGTGGTGCTCAAAGTATGGAACAGTGATTTTGAACTGCAAAAAACAAAGGTTCTGTCATTAAATTAATCCAACAGAGAGTAATCTTTTTTTTATGATGAACAATCTACTGTCGTAAAGTCTCCTAAAAAGACCCCAATTAGACATATAAAGGTATGTCGCGTGTACAAAAAAGAACTTTGCACATTTTCAAAATAAACTTAACCTTTTTTTAAAAAAAAAAACCATAACCTGATTCAAGAGAAGAAGCTTTCTGTAGTATCAGATTATACATTGGCATTCAATGGTAAACGTGAATGACATGTTGTCATAGGTGCTGTGTGTGCTCTCTGATGTTCAGAGTTACAATGATAGTGTAATCGATGTAAGTTTGAAAGAACTGGCAGCTATACCCATGAAAATATGAACTGCAAAATATGCATTTAATGTAAACTGTCACACTCCGTCAAAAGGACTGCTGTTAAAGAGGCTGAAAACAAAGTGGCACAGGAGATGCACATTTCAGTACTCGGAATACCCAAATCAACAAATCTGTCTAATGATACCAGTAAAGCACGGACAGGGCTGCACAGAACCCACCTTGTGACTGCACATCTAAAACATTATTCAAAGAAATGTAACATTACTGTCTAATTAGAAAGGCAAACATGCCATGACAAAATAGATACAGTGTTTTAGCATGTTGTATGTCCATAAACCACAATGCTAATCTAAACTCTGTTTGCTGTTGTTATGTCATATAGTTATGCAATAGTTAAAATGACAGAAAGATATTGTAGCAGACAAAGGCATTTCTCAAATGTGTGGAGCCCCGTAGCTGCAATGGTCTACGTGTGTGTGTGTCTGTCTGTCTCCACTGTCACAATGCTCATTACAACATGCAAATTAACTATTAGGTTTCAGTTACCTTGTGCTACTGTTCTCCTGAAAGGGTTAACAGCAATTTTAGCTTTTTATTTTGGCTCAGCGTGATGTCTTTTATTCAGTATATTTTGCACTCTCCCTGAAACCCTGGCAGTAGTGTAAAACACACAGACTGGAGAAATTTGGGGCAGGTGTACTAGGGAGAAGCACTTTGGGTGTAGCCTTTGCAGCGCAGGATTTCACGGCTGTTCACTATACACTTTTTAACAGGTTGCCCCCAGATATGTATTCTCATTTGAGAATCACAACTCACCCCAAGAGATTATGGTAGGCCTTGCTTTGACATTCTTCAGGTTTGACTTACAGTATATGATATAACAATATGGGCTTTGCAAAGAAGAGATGCGTAAGAGAATGTCACATACATTATGCAGTGGAACATAAAAGGCAACTGTAATACTGAGAAAGAGAACACTAGGTTTGAATCTGCTGAAAAAGAAGCTGAAACACAGAGGCTCAAGAATGTCAAAAGCTGCTTAAATTGTCTTTAGAACAAGCGATAAAAGACTATCTTGTCACAATAGTTATAGGCGCTAAAAGTTTATAAAGAAATTCCAGTAATAACTGAAAAGCTGAAAATGGATTTCACAGCTTTCACTTTTTATGATCTCTAAGTTACCACTTTGTACAAATAAAGCACAGTACTCAAAAAATAATCTAAGGACTGTTATATCACTTACAATTTTACGTTTTGACAAAAGAATGATTGAGACACAGCTGAGCATACACTTGACATACATGAAGAACAGATTCCTGCTCTGATTTTAAAATGAAATTCCCATTACATTATTGTAAATATATTTTCCCAGAATGCATTATTTCCAAGTACTTTAAATTAACTTTACTTAACTTGAACTTGACTAGAGGAAGATGGCAGCTCTTTAAATTATAATTTCATTTTAGTTCTCAATAATCTGTGCTTGGATGGAAAGAAAAGCATTTTTCTCCCCAAGTGAAATCCATGGCTTTCAGATAAATAATTGAATATAAACTCTGTTTTCAAGATTATTTAAATGTATTTACTTATTCCTCACATTCACAGGCAAACAAGATATATGATTAACCCACCAGTACTGGTACACTAGGCAATACTCAATACAGTATTAAACACATGTTTGGAAGCTCTGTGATGTGGTATTAACCAATTATTCATTCACTTTTTCCAGTACTTTGAAGGGCACTCTTCAACACTCACACTTGTCTAAATTACAGTCACCAGTATATATAACCTGCACGTCTTTGAAATAACAAGTGAGTTTGTTTGGCCAGAATTTGAACTCAAAATGCTTGAAATGTGAAGAAGCCTTTGAAACCACCAGTTGTGCTTTTGCATGAAGGACTGGTGGGAAACAGGCACACAAGATCTTGTCCAAAGTAAGTAATAAGCTTCCCTCAGTAATTTGATTATTAAAATGTTTATAACAATCCTCATCTATTCCTGCTTAACCATTTTCAAGTTTCTATTATAAGTTCAATGTAAGTACTTATATATGAAATATTCATTCTGGTAATGTGTAAAATTGTCTTGTCTTGGGTTTCACCAGCTGTTGAGGAGATTCGCCCTAAATCTGAAAAAAATGGCAAGGAAGCCAAACAAATACTCGTTGTATTTTGTGGAAAAGAAGACAGCAATATGATGCACCTGTTTCAAAGAAGCACAGAATGGATAAGAACAGGTGTGTTTTTTTTAATTGTTTGCTGACCACACGCTGACAAGCAAATACCTGTCCATACTGTGGTTAGCAATTCTACTGCATGTGCATGTTCAGTTTGAGTCATGCAGTTGTGTAGTCTGTGTATTCTTTCCATGATATTTTGGCTTGTGCTTGAAGTAATTTATTTCTAAACTTGAGGTGTTACCATTTCAATTCAGGTAGTTCTTAGCTAACAAATTTATTTGAGCAGATGGTGGTTACAAGGCTGTCACTTTCCTTAATGTTTAATTTTTTCAGATGATGGCTATGTCAGGGGATATCACAATGATCTGGTGTCATTCAAGATAGACCAGGTACCAGCATCCTATTGTTTGATTGGTTTTCTTTAAAGTGAAAGGTGTGTGAACTTGCATATTTCTGTATTCATTAGCAAAATAGCAACATTATTATTAGTTAGGTGTTTATTTTAGAGAAGTCTACATTTTAAGAAGGGTATGTAGTCAAGGCAGAGACACAGAAAAAAGGTTGGGGTACCACCCTAGTAGTCCTATTTAATCGAATAACTAAAAAGACAGCTGCTACTGGCTCAGAAAAAAAAAGATTGTGGCTCAAGGCTAGCTGATTGTGTGCATAACAGGAGCTCTGTTTGTCAATTTAGCATCTGACACCGCCATCATTCCGTCCAGGAATGAGCTGTTCTTATATTCTGAGGACAGGGAGGGGTGCAGTTTCATGGGATCAGTTATCCCTGTTTTTTTCTTGGCTGCAAGGAAGAAAGGAAAAGATAGCGACCGCTCTTGTCTCAGGGTGATATTGCTGGTTCCCAGACACACATGCGTGACAACACATATACAGGAAAATTAAGGAATGGCTCCATCACAATTTTTACACTGTACTTTATACAAGTTGTAGTATTGATTTTTTTTTATTAAAAGCATATAGCATTCCATACAATCAAGTCAAACTTAAAAAAAACCCCACCCATGATAAAGAGAGGAAGGCTAATAACCAGAGCAAAACTATTAAGAGTAGTAAAGAGGGAAAGGAGTCTTTTCCCTCAATATAAATACTTATTCTAAAATGTTATTGATTAGGTCCTGCTAGATTTTAAAAAAGTTTTCAACAGATCCTCTAAGTGAGAATTTGATTTTTTTTTTCTAGTTTCGCATAGTATATAACATCAGTTACCCAATGACTTAAAAGAGGTGGTTTAGGATTCTTCCAGTTGAGCAACATAAGTCTATGTGCTAATAGTGTAGTAAAGGCAATTACAGTTTGTTTGTCCTTCTCCACTTTAAGCCCATCTGGGAGTACATCAAACACTACTGTTAATGGATTAGGAGGGATTGTGACACCAAGGCTGTCTGATAGGCATTTAAAGATTTTCATCCAGAATGATGTTAATTTGGTACACACCCAAAACATGTGGCCCAGTGAAGCTGGGGCTTGATTGCAAAGTTCACAGGATTTTTATATCATTTGACTAATATGTCTTTATCACTCATACAATGTCTTACGAGAGTGCTTTTTGTGTATTGATACCTGTGATGGACCCTTTTTTGTAAAGTCATGCCTTACACATTACTCTTTAAAAAAATTAAACATTTGTCATCATTTCACCCTTACATTTACTAAAAAAGTACAGCCGTGACCAAAGGTTTTCACAAAGTTTGCTGCTTAAGTGTTGTTAGATCTTTTTGTCAGATATTTCTATGGTATACTGAAGTATATTTACAAGTATTTCATAAGTTTCAAAGGCTTTTATTGACAATTACATTAAGTGTATGCAAAGAGCCAATATTTGCAGTGTTGGCCCTTCTTTTTCAAGTCCTCTGCCATTTGCCCTGACATGCTGTCAATCAATTTCTAGGCCAAATACTGACTGACAGCAGCCCATTCTTGCATAATCAATGCTTGGAGTTTGTCAGAATTTGTGGATTTTTGTTTGTCCACCCACCTGTTGTGGATTGACCACGCGTTCTCAATGGGATTAAGGTCTGGGGATTTTCCTGGCCATGGACCCAAAATTTCAATGTTTTGTTCCCAAAGCCACTTAGTTATCACTTTTGTCTTATGACCCAGTGCTCCATCATGCTGGAAAAGGAATTTTTATCACCAAACTGTTCTTGGATGGTTGGGAGAAGTTGTTCTCGGAGAATGCCTATCAGTTCAACTGCACTGCAACTGTGCAAAGCTGTGGTTATCTGTAAGAATGTTTCTCTGTGCCTGGTTAATCACAGAGTCTGGCGAAGTCCAGCATCCAGTTTGGTAGCATTTCTGATTCATCAACTTTTAAATATGGTATAATCTTTTCTTTTATGTATTCAGTGTTAGTACATCCATCCTGTTTTGCTATAAGGAGAAGATATAGCAGTAATAATTTATACATTTAAGTAGCTCAGCAAAACTAAGACGCCAGCTGCTTCTCCCAGGTGATAGAAGTAAACTGGACAAATTGAAGCATTTCTTACCCTAAATCAAATTTTTATGATTTGTGATGTTTTCTTAGAGTAAAAATTCATACATTGAGCTAGAACAACAATTAGTATTCTGTCTGAAATCCTTATAAAATATCTATATGTTGGTGAAGCCAGAATATGAATAATTCTTTCAGTGTAAGAGAAAAATGGCAGATTTTACTGAAAATTAGGATGGGGGACTTACAGAATTTTCCACGTTCCCATGGTAATTATGAACATGATCATTATTTGTATAAAGCTCCTGCATATCAGTAGCATTATTTCAGCTAGTCTTACATGCCTTTGTCACACATCACTGAGTTAGATGAATAGTTCCTTCTGGTAGGAAAAAGGACACAAAAAACAAAGGGCCCAACTTTTGCCTCATCTGCAGCTGCATCATTGCTTGTCTGATCAAGCCTGAGCCAAACATATTAAAAGGAAGCTTCGTGTTGGCTAACCTTAAATTACTGTAGACTTTTTGCTCATATTGTTTTTGGCAGGGTGGTCATGAAGGCCCCAAGGTCAGATCTATGAAATCACTGCAAGAACAAATTATTCTCATCTGAGAAAATAAAATCAGCTGTTTCCAGCCTGCCTGCTCCCTCTGGTAATGTAATGTAAATGGGCAATTAGCTTCTCATATAATACAGAATGATAATGATTAGTTTCTTTTTTAATTTTGATAAACAAAATACCTCCTTTTTTAGTACCATGACTTTTATATTGTCTTCTAATTCTAATGCTCAGCCAAAAGCTTTTTTAATATATTTTTTTCATTAACTGAAGTATTGCGTAACACTAACAAAAATGAAAGCCCTCAAAACGATAGAAAATGTAGAAGTGTACATTTACCAAATAATTCTTAAAAAAATCTAAAAACAAATTCTCTGACAAAAAAAAATGTTTGACTAATGATGTATAAGACAAAGCATTTTATTGCAACTTTATTTTCAGGAGAGCCTGTTTATAACTTTAACGTCGCTGCTCTACATTATTAAGCTCATGTCAATATCTTACACGTTAATCCTACAGGAAAGACACATATCCAGCTCTTTTCTAGCATTGACAGTGATATTACAATTCTAGGGAAACATTTTTATATATTTGTTCCTCATTTATTGCTTCTTAATGATGTCAGCTTTTACTTGTGTTGTTTTTGAATATCTAACCTGAATATACTGTACCTTAACTGTTTTACATAATAACATAACATGTCTTACAAAGGAGAAAAGACTTCATCAGGTTAGTTAAAAGGTAAATATTTCCAATATCATTTTGTAAAGAATCGGTGGCTTTACCTCAAGTAAATAACTCAGTTACTGAAGATTCATAAGTGCCTTGGTTTGCTTCCCTAGTTTTGTCTTGAATGCATTTCCACTTAATTTCTGCCAGATCAATGCTATTGATGTTTTTGAACACCCCCTTTTAAAGGTCATCCTTTTGGCCTGTTTTTTCTGCTTTCCCAGTATTTGTCAGCCATACAATTTGAAGGTGTCTTCAGCTTTCACAGATTTACTCTCTTTGTTTTAATATATATTAAACATCTAACAATTTTGTACTTGTATATTAATTAAGGGATTACTTCGCTCTATGTAAAGGATTCCACTATTACATGTATTCATTACCAGCTTTTTATTAACTGATATGCACTTCAGTTTCAAAAGTTAACACTGATACCTATGGCTTCTTCTTTTTGCATTTAATTTTCATGAAAGTGGAAGGAAGGCATTGAGAATATCAAAGTAAAATATGTAATATACCTGGTTATTGTCTACAACTGTCTTTTCTAGGAACTCTAAAAATGTATTTTGATGTGATCCCCAAGTCTTTTTCCAAAATTTTCATTATCTAGTACAGAAGCTAATAAAAAGTCAAATAATATGTTATAACTGCTGAATATAAATCAGGGGACATTATCCTTCGAATATACTAGTGGAGTATTGTGTGCAGCTCTGATCACCCACGTTTAAAGAAAGACACAGCAGCTGTGCAGAGGAGAACAACTAGGTGCATTCTAGGATTTAAGGGCATGTCCTACTCTGAAAGACTTTTATAATAATTAAAACTTTTTAATTTTGAGCAGAGAAAACTGTGTGGAGACCTAATCCAGGTGTTCAGAACTGTCAATGGCATTAATAAAGTAGATCCGGCATAAACCTTTCAATTTCAACATCAAACATCAAAAGAAATTAAGGAGAAGTGCATTTAGAACTGGAGCCAAGAAGCACTTGTTTATTCAAAGAGTTATGGGAATCTGAAACAAACTACCAAGACATGGTGTTGATGCAGAAACCTTGGCAATCTTTTAGAAGTATCTGGATAAGATATTGGAACAGTTTAACTATTAGCTAAACAAATGAAACTTATTGACTGAATTGTCTCTACTCATTTTTCATTTCATTTGCATTTTTACTTGCATGTTAGAATGGCATGGAATTGTCTGGGTGTCTTAACATCAGTGACCCTTTATGAAACTATGGTTGAGGTTTTTATCTTCACTAAGACAAAAAGAGTAGATTAGCTGTTCTTGATGGTTTAATTCATTACTCATGTAAAATGATACTTTATAATAAAATATGAATTGATATCAACTTATTTGACTACAATAATAAAACATTGGGGACAAACTTGTAAAATGGTCTGAAGTATAAACAAATCAGGCTGTGTAGGTTCACCTTGTGCCAAGAAAATAGCTCAGATCCATTGACATATGGACTCAATATCTCTTCAGTACTCTGAAGGCGTCCTGTTGGTTTTTGGCTCCAAGATGTTAGCAGCAGATTCTTTTAAGTCCTATAAATGTCAAGTTGGGTATTCCATGGATTGGACTTGTTTTTCCAGCACATCCCACAGGTACTTGATCGGGTTAAAATCTGGGGAACCAACACCTTCAACTCTGTGTTGTGTTCTTCAAACCATTCCTGAACAATTTTTGCAGTGTCGTGAGGCATATTATTCTGCTGAAAGAAGCCTGTGCCATCAGGGAATATGGTTGCCTTGAAAGAATATATGTGGTCTGCAACAATCTGTAGGTAGGTGGTACGTGTCAAAGTAACATCCACATGAATGCCAAAACCCAAGGTTTCACAGGAAAACATTGCCCAGAGCATCACACTGCCTGTGTCAGCTTGCCTTCTGGCCATAGTGCATCTTGCTGCCATCTTTTTACTAGGTAAACGATGCACATGCACCTGGCTATCCACATTTCTCTATTATAAAAAAAATCTTGGGACGAGACAAGACTTTTTTTCTGGACATGAGACATGATCTTTTGAAGAGAGATTTTTTGAAGAGAGACAGAGAGACACTTTAACATCCCGCAAGACGGTCAATTCATGTCATATTTACAACTTTTGGAAGCAAGCCCAATGAGAAGGTGACTTTTGCAAGTCACGCCCTACTTACTACTATTTTCAAACAAGACCACGCTCATCTATCCTCTCAGTTTTTGGAACGCTTTTGGCAGACACACTTTGGCAGCAGCAGTAAGCCAGCAGCTGATTGAGCAAAGAGGAGGTAAAAAAAAAAACCTATTTGTTTCCCATTGTATCACCGTTCACTTACAGAATTTCAAAAGATCTCTGGTCTCAGAATTAATTTGAATAAAAGTGTGCTCTTTACAGTGAATTCTCAAGCATACAATATTAGATTGGACACCTTCCCTTTTATCATTGCAGATCAGTTTGAATACCTAGGGGTAAATATCACAAGTAAACATAAAGCTCTTTATCAACAATATTTCGCCGTCTGTATGGAAAAATTAAGCAAGACTTGCATAGATGGTCAACACTTCATCTCACTCTAGCTGGAAGAATTAACCTTGTTAAGATGAATATCCTTCCTAAGCTTCTCTTTTTATTTCAAACATTCCAATATACATCAATAAATCATTCTTTAAGCAATTAGATTCAACCATAACCTCATTTATTTGGAACTTAAAACATCCACATATCCAAAGAGTGACCCTACAAACACCTAAGGCAGAAGGTGGCATGGCTCTACCTAACTTTCAGTTTTATTCCTGGGCAGCAAACATGCAAGCTATAAAAACCTGCACACAAATAGAAGAACATACACTGGCTTGGTCCACAATAGAAATAAAATCCTACAGTACTTCTTTATATTCACTGCTTTGTGCCCCAATAAATGCAAGTTATCGCCAATATACTAGTAACCCAATTGTGCTTCACTCGCTCAGAATATGGAACCAATGTAGAAAGCTTTTTAAGATGGAAAAGCTTTTATTTGTTGCACCTTTGCATGAGAACCACCTTTTTCAACCCTCGCAAAATGCAGTTTTTAATATCTGGAAAACATTTGGGATTAAATTGCTTAGAGATCTTTATATAGACAACATCTTTGCATCCTATGAACAATTACATTCCAAATTTAATTTTCCAGTAACACATTTCTTTCACTGTCTTCAAATTAAAACTTTGTTAAAAAGAACCCGCCTGATTTTCCCCATCTCCCACCTTCCTCTATGCTGGAAAAAATATTGCTCAGTTTTGAGAACTTAGACAGCATTAAAAATTATTTTACAGACCATCCCTTTCAAAGATCCAAGAGGACAATGGGAAAAGGATCTCTCACTCAACATATCAGGAAAGGAGTGGAAGGTAGCAACGCACAGAATTCATTTGAGTGCCATATGTGCAAAGCATACAATTATTCAACTCAAAATTATATATCAAGCACATCTGTCTCGCTTAAAATTGTCCAAAATGTTTCCAGTGCAAGATCCAACCTGTAAACGCTGCAATCAAGTTCCAGCCTCACTGGGTCACATGTTTTGGGCCTGCACTAAATTAACATCATCCTGGACAAAAATTTTTAAGTGCCTTTCAGACAGCCTTGGTGTCACAATCCCTCCTAACCCATTAACAGCTGTGTTTGGTGTTCTTCCAGATGGGTTTAAAGCGGAGAAGGACAAACAAACTGTGATTGCCTTCACTACACTAATGGCACGCAAACTTATTTTGCTAAACTGGAAGAACCCCAACTCTCCTCTTTTAAGTCATTTGGTAACTGATGTTATTTAAATTATTTGTAATTTGAAAAAATCAAATTTTCAGTTAGAGGATCTGTGCAGAAATTTTCAAAACTTGGCAGGATCTAATCAATAATATTTTAGAATAAGCTCTTAAAGCACTGAAGAAGTAGATTCTCTTCCCATTTCTTTTTCTTCTCCATTTATCGTTATCCACCTATTAAACTCATCAATTTATTTATTTTTACTAGCTTTAAGTTTTATTCCGCCGGCCATGCTCTCTTTCTCAGGAGTGGGGGTTGATTTGTTTTCAGTCTTATTTTTCGTACAAATTTATCTATTTGTATGATAGGATTACAATAAAATCAATAAAATTTTATAAAAAAAAGACTATTTAGTCTTACAGTTACATAAACAATATAGTCATAAACAGTCCAAGTTTAACTTCTTTTTGCATAAACAAACCCGTTAAATCAAACATCCTTTTAGGAGGGTTCAATTAGAGTGGGCCAGAGAGTAATCTTTTTTAGTACACAAATGGAATATTAAGGTTCATAAGTCACCCTGCTATTCTGAAACTCTCTTTGACCCAATTTGTATATGGTGCAGTCTGTCCTGTTCACCTACAACCTGTTAAGATAGCAACATTATATGAAATAATGAAACAAAATTACAGCATATAAAATCATTCAATGCTCATTCTAGAATGCATTATATGCATACTGTAAATACAGACATTCATGTTAACTTAACGACTAGTTTAAAACCGACTTCCTTACAAAAACAGAATGATTTTAAGTTTTGAGCCATTTCAAAGAGGATAATCATTTGTGGTTTGAGCAAAATTACAATGTAGTGTTCCAGTGTCTTAATTTCACAGATACATCAGTCAGACCAAGCCACATCATGTATATCCTCTGCTACACTTTGAATTTTTCAATGTAGATAAATTAGTCATGGCTTATCCATACCTACAATTTCGGACTGACTATTTTGAATGCTATAAATATAAACCAGAGCCTTGTTGGAGTATGGTTTACTTACATTTCAAATTAATCATGTACTGAAACATATGATTTTGTTATGTAAAAGAGAGGAAGCTGAACAGTTCTGTTGAATCATTTAGAATCCTGAAATGCCTTAAAAGAGTTGGGTTTTATAATAAACTGATAATATATATATGGTTGCCACATTTAATCTTATGTTTGTTCGAAATAAACAAAACAAAGTATCAAGTTTGCAAAGCATAAAATAACAGCCAACATAAAGAATATAGCCTATATACAGTATATTATATATATATATATATACTAGGGGGCTTACCCTCTGTTTGCTTTGCTCTCCAACCACACTGGCCTGCGCTACGCGCCAGCCCCTTCACATCTCTTGGTTAAATCTCTTGGCACAAAGTCTGGCTCTCCCAGATTGCAGAAGGTCGGGCAATGAGGACCTGAGCTGGGATTTGAAGGTTGACTGCACCTGTCAGCGGGTGTCTTCTCCTTCTGCGAGGTCTATACAGGATAATGGGAGGAGACACCCTGATTTGATAAGGAAGCATTGGAGCTCATTTTTTTCATAGACTATCTCTGGTTTTAACCTCCAGTATTAATGGATATTTCTCAGATTTTAACCTTCATCTTTACCCTGCTTTTATGGATTATTTATTTATTGACTGATGATGCACTAGACTGTTTGTTTCGACTGTTTTTAATAAAAGCACTTTTGCATCTTTATGCACCTTCCCCTTTCATTGTGTGAGTGTTCTCTTTTGTTAGGCTCATCCCTCGGGTACATTATCAGCAGTTGCTGATTCCAGTGGCTTCCTGGAAGGACCCAGTAGCAAGGGGCCGACCCGCACCCTCACAGTCCTCTGTTGACATCAGCTTGTGCTTAATCACCCTCCGTGTTCCACTGGTGAAAGGTATCCATATGACAATCATCAGTGCATATGCCCCTATACTGGATTCAACAGAGAAAGAAAAGGACAACTACTATGTTTCCCTTGACAAAGCTGTCTGGAATGTTCTTGCTTCAGACACAATCATCTTACTTGAAGACTTCAATGCACGAGTTCGAAGGAGTTTGGACGTCTGGAATGATATGATTGGGAAGCATGGAACTGGAAATATGTAAAAATAACAGGCTGTGTCTCTTATCTCTCTATGCGGAGCACCGACTGTCTATTACGAACACAATGTTTCTGATCCCCAACAAACACAAGATGACATGGATGTATCCTTGATCAAAGAACTGGCACCTGTTGGACTATAATCTCAATGATGTCCTGATCACATGAGTGATATGAAGAGCAGAATGCTGGACAGACCAGACCTGCACATACCATAGACTTACTAGAAGACAATCCCCCAAGCCACGCCACAACATTGCATTCCTTACAACCATTGTCACCAGAATTGCATTGACAGGTTATATTTGCAGTTAGCCTGTACACATCCAGATCCCAAACATGGATGGTGACATTATGTCTATATTGATGAACTCTGGCCCTTGCTGTTCACAGCCTTGCAGTCCTCTTCCAAGAAAGTCCTTCTTTCGAGGATGCCACAGACAAGATTTACCCCTCTCCTGCAGGCCAAGAATACAGTATTCCCAGCTCATTTTGTGAATCCATCATCAGTTTCAATTCTGCAGAAGAGGAAAAAAAGTGGATCAATTACATAACGCAAGTTCTATGAAATCCACAACTGATAGATCAACAAGGCCACTGAATTCCAATGCCACTCAGATGAAAACAAGACATATGAGTTTTACAATGCCATTAATGGAATTTATGGGCCTTCTCAACATAACATAGCTCCAGTCCAGACCACTGACTGTAACACTCCTCAAAGACAAGTAATAAATCTTGGATCATTGTGCAGAGCACTTTCGAGAACTGTTGAACCAAATGATCCCAGTGAATCCTTCAGTCCTTGATAATATCCCCACACTCCCCCAGGTCCCTGAACTAGATGAGTGACCAACTCTCCATGAAGTCCAAACTTCCATCCAAGCTCTGAAGAACAAGAAGCATCCTGGTGAAGACATGATACCTGCCGAAATATATAAATATTGGGGAATTAATCTTTTTGTTAAGTTGTTTTCTTCACTCTGTATTGGAAGTTGGGTAAAAATCCTGACTTGTGGAAACATGCTACCATCACTGATATCTACAAGAAGAAAGGGGACCAATTGGACTGTGGCAACAGCCGTGGTATTTCACTGCTGGATGCTGCTGTGAAAATTGTTGGCGGCGTGCTTCTCTGGCTACTTTGTTACATTGCAGATGCAGCACAATTGACATGATCTTCGTCATCTCCTAGAGAAGTCTCGGGAACACCAGTGAGACATCAGTTTTTCCTTCATCAACCTGCAGGAAGCATTTGACATCGTCAACTGTGAGATGCTTTGGGAAGTACTCCGTAAGTATGGATGTCCCGTTAAATTCCTCACTATGCTCCATCTCCTCCATGACTGAATGAGGTCCTTGTTGGTGAGAAAACATCTGCTCCCTTCGATATCACTCTTGGTGTCATGCAAGGCTGTGTCTTGGCTCCATTGCTTTTTAACATTTACCTCGTCACCACCACTGTTCTCTCCAGAAATGCATTGGACACCTCTAATGGAGTGCAGCTCCGGTACCGACTGGATGGCAATATGTTCAACCTCCGAAGATTGTCAGCAACATCAAAAACCTCCTCAACAATCTATGAGCTCCAGTTTTCTGAAGATGTTGCTGCCATAGCTCTTCATCCAGAAAGCCTTAAGGGGAAGTTTGAGTCCTTACACACAGCCCATTCCTGGATGGGGCAGGAAATTAGCAATATCTAGTGATACCTCTGTGACTGAGGAGATTGTGAACCACCACCTCTGCATTCAGCCACCAACACAAGCGTGTCTTCTGTAACCAAATGTCCCCATGGCAACCAAGATTGTGGCATATCACGCAGTAGGTATATCAACACTCCTTTATGGAGGCGAGTCCTGGACTCCTTACAGCAAGAAAGTCCACACATTGAAAGCATTCCACATCCGCTGCTTCCAGAAGATCCTAGGCATCACTTGGGAGGACATGGTTTTGCACACTAAAATTCTGGAATACTGCTCATCAACTAGCATTGAGGCCATGCTGCTCATCTGTGTCCTTTGGCAGACAAGGCAAGATATCCGCATGGATGGATCACGACCAGGTGTTTTGTGTGTGTAATAGGGAGGGGAGAATGACATTGTAACATATTAGCTCGTATCAGAAGAGTGATCCCCACCAATCAGGCTTATTATCTCATTACCAGTCATTACCTTCTTGTGGTAGCTTTCAATGTGACAAAGTGATGCAATCTGAAATAAAATTGAAAAAGAAATAAGCACTTTTTGATACAGAGAAGTAAAATTTAAACTAATACTTGAAATTAAAGTTTGAAAATGAAACTTTGCACACATGAACTTCTTATATACTAAAAAGAATTACACAGAAAGCAAAAAAATGTAGAGAGACAGCTAAAACATAGGCATTGCATTAAGAATCTCCTCCAGGCTTATACTACTGAAGACTGTAGTAGGCCAGTCACACCTCAAAACACAGACATTCAAACTAAACAAATTGTTGTGCTTTAAATTAACTAAAGAGATCTTTATTTAGATCTTGATCTTTGTTTGTCCGCGAATTCCACGCATGCGTAGACCACCTTCCAGTTTAATACGTAGTTGTTACTCACGGATGTCAACAATGTGGCGGAATAACGAAAGGGGTGGTGGACAGTGTTACGCTGGTTACCTCCTGAGGCCTGGTTAGAGAATGAGATTGCCGAAGATAAAAGGTACGTGCCTACGTAACATATGAATGAAAGAAAGACAGTGGGTAAAATGAATGACAACATAACAGCATGTTACGGAAATTATTATTGTTATGTTGTAGCCGGCGAGTGCTGCACGTCTCACAGTTGTACCGTGGCTTGCTCACATGTCAGTGAAGTGATCCCTATTTATGCTTTAAAGAGCCTGGATACCTATGTGTCCCCCTTTTATAACCATTGCTCCGTGTATATTGCCTTACTCTTTGGATTGCCACAAAGCAACCTGCAAGATTAGAGAAAAGTTGAGAAGAGATCATGAGAGGAAACGACAGCGTCGTGAAAACGAGACGGACTGTGAACGGACAGAAGCAGAAATGCTCCTACACCACCACATAATTACGATTCGGACAGTGATTCTGAGTAGGCCGTTCCTATCGATTCAATATCCAAGGGTTTTCTTTTGTAATTTTGTTTCCCTTATAAAAAATCATAATGCTTGGCCCAGTTCACGACTGGCAGCCACGTTTAAACAGGGAGCCCTTCACAGACAACTTTAACACACGCAACATAGTTGGGCGCACATGGCTAGTCTATACTAATAAAAGGCAAAGCCCTCACTGACTGACTCACTCACTCATCATCTAATTCTCCAGTTCTCCTTCCCTTGTAGGTAGAAGGCTGAAATTTGGCAGGCTCATTCCTTACATGTGTGATAATAATACGCCAAAGACATCATAAAGGTTTGGGGCAGCCACCCATATATTGTTTTTCCCAGCTACAAAAGGGTTTGTTGTATCAGAAATACAAAGTGCATTTCACAGAGTCCAAACTAGAACTGGCTATAGTAGCCCAAGATGGAGGCTTTAAAGGCCTGGAGAGGAACTGATGTCATCAAAATGGCCGGAACCAGAAGTGACGTCAGCAAAGGGGCCGGCTTCAGAAGTGATGTCTTCTGAGGCGCCAGAACCTTGCAGGATTTCCCGGGAAAGGTCTGTAGGGAACTGAGAAAGACAGTCAGCGCACTCCGCCGCCCCCTGGTCAGATGTTTAATTACACTTACTCAGGCGCTTTAGCTGCCTCCTACTCGCACATGTGTCACACAGGTTACTTACAAAAGTTAAGCAGGTTTCATTTCGAAATTCTATGCATAACGGTCATAACGGTCGACAACATCTGCCATGTTAAACTTTCTTATTTATGGCCCCATCTTCACAAAATTTGGTAGGAGGCTTCCCTGTGCTAACCGAAATCGATGTACGTACAGTACTTATTTCGGTGGTATGACGCCACTGTCGGCCGCCATATTGAACTTTCCAACGACTGACTCACTCATCACTAATTCTCCAACTTTCAATGTAGGTAGAAGGCTGAAATTGGGCAGGCTCATTCCTAACAGCTTACTTACAAAAGTTAAGCAGGTTTCATTTCGAAATTCTATGCATAACGGTCGACAACGTCCGCCATGTTAAACTTTATTTATGGCCCCATCTTCACGAAATTTGGTAGGTGGCTTCCCTGCGCTAACCGAAACCGATGTACGTACTTACTAGTGAATGTGCTTATTAAACTTAATGCAGCCAATACAGGGTCAAAATGAAGCTGAATATTTAGCTATTTAAAAAATGGACATGTGACTATATCAATTGCTCTTCTGAATTCATCTAAACTTCATTTTGTCCTTCCAATGACAACAGATAGAAATAAGTCTATAACTGAATGAGTAATCTTAGCTATCAATAAAATTTAGTAACAATTGAAGTTAGTCTGAGATAATTGCTCTTTTTATAAGTCAAAGTTGCATATGTGGTTCTTTTCCACAATTCATCAAAAAACTAAATAGTACAGTAAGCAAGAGAGCCTGTGTGTTGATGAAATTTATAAATGTGTCCTCAACAACAACACTCATAGCACTTCATATGTCGACTAATGTTATCAGTCTTTAACAACGTGTGTAAGACCTGAGGTCTACATGGCTGTAATAAATAATCCACAACCATTTGTTGGCTAGGTATTGTAGCATCAGATATCTGTTGAACACATATCAAAACTATTACACATAATACTGTTGTTACTCCATTGTTACTCTAGTAAACCACTAATTTTAGTGTAGTGGCAATTAATGTAATGTTAGCTAGCTTACTGGATATTACATGCATTTTAATTTCTTTTTTTTTATTGTATTTATTTTATTGTAATTATTCCATACAAATAGGTCAATTTTTACAAAAAATAGGATTGAAAACAAATCAACCCCCACCCCTGAGAAAGAGAGCATGGCCAACGGAATAAAACTTAAAGCTAGTAAAAATAATTAAATTGAAGAGTTTAATAGATGGATAACGGAGAAGTAAATAGATGGATAAATGGAGAAGAAAAAGAAATGGGAAGAGAATCTACTTCCTCAGTGCTTTAAGAGCTTATTCTAAAATGTTATTGATTAGATTCTGCCAGGTTTTGAAAAAGTTCTGCACAGATCCTCTCAATGAGAATTAGATTTTTTCCAATTTCAAATAATATAAAACATCAGTTACCCACTGACTTAAAAGAGGAGAGTTAGGATTCTTCCAGTTTAGCAAAATAAGTCTGCGTGCCAATAGTGTAGTGAAGGCAATCACAGTTGTTTGTCCTTCTCCACTTTAAGCCCATCTGGAAGAACACCAAACACAGCTGTTAATGGGTTAGGAGGGATTGTGACACCAAGGCTGTCTGAAAGGCACTTAAAAATTTTTGTCCAGAATGATGGTAATTTAGTGTACACCCAAAACATGTGACCCAGTGTGGCTGGAACTTGATTGCAGCATTCACAGGTTGGATCTTGCCCTGGAAACATTTTGGACAATTTTAAGCAAGACAGATGTGCTCGATATACAATTTTAAGCTGAACAATTGTATGCTTTGAGCATATGGAGCTCGAATGTATTCTCTGACTTCAGTAGGGCTGTATTTCCAGACTACAACTCCCAAACTCCCTTTGGGTGTCCCAACTGAGTTACACTGCCAACTAGTGTATGGGTAATGGAACAACTTCCAGTATTATGCTTTTCTTAGTCCTTTCCTTAAATCATACCAGCCATGTACAAATTTATTCCTTTGTCCCCCAGCCAATTCACTTGCAGTATCACACTGGCCTCCTGTCTGGATAATTAAACATCCTTCCAATCAGGCCGGGATGGCCTTTCCCCTCCTACAACATATACAAGAACACATATAGTATTTGTTATTGTGATTGGCTGTTCAGTAACTTTGTGACTTGTGAACAGAAACAGTCAGTTTGCTGGTGCAAGTAAGAATAGTGCTGTACCAGTTGCCAGAACGATGGAGTGAGGAAACCAGCTGTGCAGGATGGCTGAGGCCTTTAATAAGACAGTAATATTCTGTGTCACCTTCACAACCCACTGCAGTGCCATATAATCTTGATCCGAGTAGATATTGTAGCAGGATGTCTTGCAGCCAGGTAGCCAGTTTAGGTAAGTTTCCTTGACAATGGCCAAAATGATGTAAATAGGGGTGTAGTCTGCTTCCTGAAGTGTATAACTAGTTTTACTGGCATCATAACATCACTCTGTTGTCAATATTCCTCATCTGATGGTGTCAACTGTAAATGTATAAAGGGATTTAGAGCCATATCTGGATTAACAAAAACAAGTATTTGCTCACATGGGGTTTCAATGTGCCTGCAAGATGTTCAGATACTACTACACACTGTAAGTAAAATCTAATAAAAATAACTTTTGACTGATTTATCTATGAAGTTTATTTTTTATTTAATTTGTACTGTATGGTATATTTTATCAATAGTTTAACAGTAACTATAAACAAGTCAATTAGAGAAAAATTAAGAGTAACCTTAAAAATGAAGGGTCTTTGGTTACTTGGTAATTATATTGAATATTACTATATATTTAACATAAATATATATTTATATATATATATACTGTATATATATATAAATATATATATATACTGTATATATATATACTAGCAAAATACCCGCGCTTCGCAGTGGAGAAGTAGTGTGTTAAAGAAGCAATGACAAAGAAAAGGAAACATTTTGAA
>JANRMT010062804.1:9003731-9028433 GCA_026402145.1 Polypterus bichir lapradei
AGATAGATAGATAGATAGATAGATAGATAGATAGATAGATAGATAGAACATTATTTGTCCTAGGGGAAATTTTAACTTTTGTGGAACTTCAACAAATACAGAAATATTATAACAAACAACAACCCCCTCAAACACACACAAGAATTAAAAAACTAAGGAAGAAAAACTTCTGACTTGGCTAATGATACCAGTCACGGTGAGGCACTATAAAGGCATAATGCTGAGGATATGAAGCCCTTGTAGTGTTTCTTGACAAACCTCTCTTGTAGAATTTGTTGACTAAAAGTACTCAATGATAGGGTGTCAGAGAGAGGATGTGCTACATTGTTGATAATGGCATTCCATTTTGTATTTATTCTCTCCTCCATTCCTTCAGAAGGTCAAGGCTGAATCCCATAAGCGAGCCTGCATTTTTAATGAACTAGCTGATTTAGTGGGCTGATATCACTGGCTTAATGGATGCACCGCAGCTGTTGCCAGTGGCCCCTGACCAATAGCGCACCCTTACTCACCAGACCTCCAAAAACTCAGCCAGAAAAAATATATTTAATTTTTGCAAAGAAAAATTTACGTTAAACCAGTGAAAAGCTGGTGTGTCGCATTACGTGATGTTACAGGCAACAGACTGGCACATGTGAGAATACCTGCATAAGTTAGCTAGAAGACAGCAAAGAGATCCATCATGATTAAAAATGAAAAAAAGAAAACAACTAATGGCCACCCTAAATCAAGCATTTGGCACAACAATTTAATCTTTAAAACTTTTATTGTATAGTTTTTGTCTCCATCGGTGAGGCAAATGAGTTTGAAATACAGGAGAACACCCATGGAGCAGTTTTTTTGGAACCAACAAAAGAAAAAGAGTTAAATGCAGGAAACTGTCTATCTGATATTTTAGAGAAGTATGATTAGCAAAAAACTTTCATGGAATCAGAACATTTCACAAACTATGCACAATGCTCTTGCTTTCAAACTGTTCACATTGCTCTCATGAGTCACGTCTCCTCACCATTGGGCCACTTGGTTTTATGTACAGAACAACGGATAAATGCACTCAAACCAACAGCTCTGATCTTTCGTTATTTTGATTCTTCACCTTGCCATCGTGAGCTGATAAATTCATATGCATCCTGCACTGAAATGATGCGAAGTGTAGCAGCAACCAGCGTCTTTTACTTTGCATTTATTTGTCTGACAAAAAATGTAGTCATTTTGTGCATGCAGACCGAGTTCAGGATAGACAGATTTGGATCACTTGCAAAATTTATTTGAGAAGTCAAAAAAAAAAAAAAAGAGAGAAAATAAGAATGGCGTCACTTTTAACTATGGAACATAGCCTTTAAAAGATTTGTGTTTCTTCAGACAAGATCTGCTATATGTCAACGAAAGCATCCAAAAATGCAAGAATGTTAAATGAGTATTCTCTTTTAAGAATATCACACTGGCTATTACAGACTTATAGAACATGTAAAGGATGTTGGGACAGTCCACACTCCCTGGTTGCTTCCGGGAGCCTCTGGAACCTGGAACTGCCAATAGCATACCTGAGGATGAGCCAGCAAATGAAGACACACACAGTCAGGAAGAGGTTGGTGCAAAGTGCTTGAGGCATTTTTATTGAAAACCAACAAACAAAGTGTTCAAAAGTGTGGTGCAAGTTTTTCAATATATAACTAATCCATAAAATCAAAGAGGTCAAGGGAAAGTTAAAACGTTTTATAAATAACCACAAAAAACAAGGTTCTATTATCAGGCAGTTTTCTTCTTTTACAAAATACACAAGGCACAGTGCTTCTTTCTAAAACCTGCCGTCTCCTCAGCTTATCCCATGAGGACTATGCAGCATAAGGAGATGCTTGCCGACAGGTTGTAGTCATCCAATAAATCCCAGGTTTCGGTTCACACTGCCAGTCCGTTGACGTCCGTAGGACTTTCCGTTCCTGTAGGAAACCCCACTCACACCTCCCTCAGCCAGTCTGTTGACATCGAAAGGGAGACGCTACATGACAGGGCCTCTCCTACTCCTCTGTCTTGCTCTTTTTTTCAGCCCTACACGCAAGCACAGGCCTGCCATTCACTTCCCTGGGGCATACTCCCAACAGCCTGCCTCCATTCTTTACCATACAGACTTTCCTGATTCTGCCTTTTCCTTTTCCCATAACCTCATTCTTTCTCTTGCAATCGTGTTTGTCCAGCACAAGGCACATCATGGCCCACTGAAACCACCTTATGCTGGCCCTTCCCGAGTCCTGGAACGCGGAGACAAAACATTCGTGCTTGACACTGGTGGCAAACAACAGATGGTCTTGGTGTATCGCCTCAAGCCTGCACATTTGGATTCCTCTGAGGTTTTTGACTCTTTTCCGGCACCTGTTGGTGACCTGGCACCTGCTTCCTCTAATACACCTGTACCTACCGGGCATTCAGATGTTAGTTCTCCAGGTCTGATTACAACCCCACCTAACTGCACTCGGACAGGGCACATAGTGCATACCCGTACAAAGTTAACGTTGCCCAGGCATGTGAATTCTAGGGCAGCCTGTGTAGCAGCTGGAAGCACTGCGCCTCTAAAGACACAATTCACATGTACTGCAGTGTGAGAGGAGGTGGGGTGATGAGGGAATAGGTAACAGTTGTATATAGTTAAAGCACGTTCAATATACAGTCAGTAGTTTTTCCTGCATTAAGAAAATGTCTGGCATGTTTTCTTTCCTCACAGGGCACTACAGACGTTTCTGCCTTAACTTGATTATTAACCTTATGCCAGTTTTGTGTGTGCATGTAAACACACTTATTCACATGTACCCCTAATATTTGTAGCTGTGTACATATTCTCAGTGAGTGTATTTTTCTGTAGTTTCTTTGATTTCTTCCCACATTACAGGCATGCACAGTTTTGTCAGCAGTGCTCTGTATTGGTGTACAGTTTAATATTTTGTCCCTTGTGTCAGTAGGGTACTGCTTCAGTATGTCTATATGGATATGGTATTAGTTGTTTATACTGGCCGTGGTCAGTTGCAGAGTGTGATAAATCACATTCCTTATATTATACTGTATAACATTTTCAAGCCCATTCAGTCTAATTCAGAATTGCAGAGAAGATCAATATTATTTTTGGGAATTTTTTTGTATTTATAAAATATTGTAGCCTGATTTTCCAAACATTATTTGGTTGTCTTCATTATTTACTTAGCCACGAATCAGCACAATAGCACAGGAAGGCTTCATTGCATTCTAAATCATTCAGCCAAGAACCAATATAATAAAACAATGAAACGAGGGGGCAATCACTCCTATATCTAACAAGTAATTGTAGCTCATCTGTTTTGTTGCACAGTGATCAAATATTTGAAAGAAACATACCTAGTAGAGATAGACAAAAGCCACATCTTCTGAAATGAAGATGAGTCCTGGCTCTATGACAATGCTGATGTTGGCAGCGTACCGGCAGTGCTTCCCTCCTGCTGTATGTTTAACTCTTCTGCTGTTCTGAGGGACAATTGCTCATACCATTGTCCGGGTGTTCTGCTGCAGGGAAATCAGATGTGTAAGTGAAAAAACTCCATTGTTGAAGTCAGAACAAAACTTTGGCATTGTTAATCTTATTTGGAACAGAATAAAGAATGAACTACGATTACGAGCAGAAGTAAAAAAACAAACGGGGCGGTAACATTGCATGTCCTTGATTTGGCGCCATCTGAGTAAACATCATCTTAAGGAATGCCTGATTCAAATTCGTTGGAATAACAAACACAGCGTATTTTACATGGTACCTTTCAATCTGAACACACAACCAAAATGATCATCACAGACATTCATTTCTACCCTCATACTGGCAACATTTTCAGTGACATGCTCAGAGTCAAACAGGAGGTCATTGCTTGGGTTTAAGCCTAAAGCTGTATGCAAGGTAATGCAAACTCTTAGTCAATAGGCTAAAATCTTTCATAATTGTTCAGAATCAAAATTGTTTTATATGACCAAAAATAAAAAAAATCAGTTTGAGGTTTACATTTAGCTCATTATTATCTCTACATTTATATTCTACAGAATCAAATCATTTTGCAAGATTAAAGTGAAATTATGCACATACTATAGATATGTTGTTAGAATGCTTTATTCCTTATCCGTCAGTTTCTTTGGATGTTGAACTTGCACGATATGTAAGTGAAAAGAGCTGTTAGAAGTAACGATTAATGGTGGTCGAAAGCAATAATAGTAAGTGACGCCTTTGTTATTGCTTATGCCTTTCATTGGGAAGACTTCAAAACACTGTGGGTGAAAAACCTGCTGAGAATGTCTGGCAAATATGTGGAATGGCACTGGCACGTAAGTGAAATACAGAGAGCCATCAAGTGTGATTTTGCCAAGTGATTAAACCAAGCCAAATTTTGTTTATTGGTTTAATGCATAAATTCACTGGAGTGTCAGATATTTTTATTAAAATTAAATACAGATACAAATAAATAAAAGCACATGGGTACTGATATGATTTAGAGTGAAGCCAGATTTTATGTTTACCTAATAACAAGGCATTTTAAAATTACAATGCCTCTACGTTAATTCAATAAAATATGATGATACTCGCAAAATGTTTTATTCAAGCAAAGCATTTTATACTATAAACAACATTAGCTTTAATCATCCAAATAAAAGTTTTTTTCATAGTATCCATAGTAACCAAAGATTTGCCAAATAGGAGTGGCGGCTTAGAGCTTGCAATAGTTTTGCTTTTACAGTCAAAGCTAAAAAGGCTCAACAACTGAAAAGTCAAATGTGAGTGTGCACAAACATGGCAGGTTATTTTCCTAACAAATGTTTACTGTTGCATATTATCATTCATTCATAGTCCCTTTTTCCACAATAGTGTTTTTGTAGTTTGGTAGTCTGTCCTTCAAATTCTGAAATTCATTCATGCAGGGTCTATTTAGTGTCATTTTTAATGATATTTTGGGGTGTGGGAATAATCCAGAGTACCTGGAGCATCTCCCTAAACATAGTATCTAGAACCACAATTGAAACATAGGATGCTAGTGCTGCTTCATAATATTACTTTTGTACAACTATAATAAGTGAAGTAAATATTAGTTCTGTGTTATTTTCTTTTGAACCATGAGATTGTTCACTTTATTATGAATTAAGAAAAACTGTTTTCTCCATAATGGTCAAGGAATTATGAGTTGCTGTTAGGTTGGGAATTCACTTTTACGTTCTTTATTTTCAGGCAGCAGCCAAGAATATAATGTATTATTATATCACATGCCCCTTTTTTTGTTGTTTGTTTGTTGTTGGTTTGAAACAAACTGAAAATACTTGTTCTATTAATAAACCTTTGAATTGTTCTTCTTCTCCAGAACTTATTAAAGAACTTAGATTCACATCAGTTGTGAATTATCAGTTTTGAATCTCAAGACCACTGCTGAATTGTCTCATCTGAGGTAACTACATGAGTTACATCCAGTTTCTCCATCTTGGGCTCCAGACAAACTTCCTTTAGCTGGGACCTTCTCATAGGCTGTAAATTGGCTTTCATCACTGATGTGCTCCACAAGATAGAGTTACAAGATGACCCTAAGAAAGCTTTTCATGGGCTACTGCACATGCTCAATGTGGAAATGTCAAGACAAGATAATTTGGTTACAGAAATAGAGATCAAGCTAAACAGCAGTGGAATTTCTAGCTATGCACCCTCAAAAACAAATGTTTCTGTCTTATGTGTATGTTATGCTGTCTGGTAAGCTACCTGTGCCAAACAAAGCTTTGTTCTTTACACTATCATTATTAAAAGAGAGGGTCACACCTGGACCATTGAGAACTAACCCTTGTATTGGAGTGGGGTTCTTCTTTGTGATTTTAAAAAGTAATAATAATAATAATAATACATTTTATTTATATAGCACCTTTCCCATGCTCAAGATGCTTCACAAAGTCTCCAAAAAAACAGCCAGTATATGTAACTGAATAGAACACTAAAACAGATAGATAGAGAATATACAAAGGAATTAAACAGAATAAAACATAATAAACCAGAGTAAAATACTAAATTCAATAGTAAAAGAAAAGCCTGACAGATAACATCATTTGTGATATAACACACACACAAATTATCCTGAGCATCTGGACAGAGAGGAGGACTGAAAGAGGTGGCAGAATGTTATGTTAAGTTAAAAGCCTTGATAACAGATGAGTTTTCAGTTGTTCTTTAAAAGAATTCATGGAATCAGCTGATCTAATTAATTTAGGGAGGTCATTCCAAAGTCTACACAGCTGAAGGCCCTGTCACCCATAGAGTGCAAGTTAGTCTGGGGCACACCAAGATTACCAGAATCAGAAGTCCTTAGTGGTCGAACAGGAGCATAGTGATGGAGAAGTTCACCGATATAGTCCAGTACGAGCCCATTTGAAGCTTTATAGGTTAACAATGGAATTTTATTTTCAATCCTGTAAAACACAAGGAGCCAGTGGAGGCAAAGTAGGATGGATGTTATGTGCTGACTGTTGCTGGTTTGTGTTAGGACTCTTGCAGCAGAGTTTTGAATCAACTGGAGCTGTGGTATAATATTAGAAGCAGCACTTACCAGTAGGGAGTTACAATAATCAATGTAGGGTGTGATAAACGCATTGGACAAGTTTCTAACCATTAGAAAAGGAGAGGAAAGATCAAACACGGGATATGTTATGGAGGTGAAAGTAAGAAAGTTTCTTAATATGGTTTATGTGGGCAGAATAAGAAAGCGAGGAATCAAAAATGACACCAACGTGCCTTGCATCAGAAGAAGGTCTGATGAGATCATTTTTTAGTTGTGTTTTAGTGCTAATTTGCAGGAGTTCAGTTTTGTTGCAACTTAAATTTAAAGAATTCTGCTCCATCCAGGTTTTAATTTCACTGAGACCATTTCTGAGCTGAGAAAGCCCTAATGAACTTTCACTTTTAGCACTAAAATAGAGTTGAGTGTCATCCATCCATCGTCCAACCCACTATATCCTAACAAAGGTCACGGGGGTATGCTGGAGCACAGGGTGCAAGGCAGGAACAAATCGCTGGGCAAGGCACCAACCCACTGCAGGACACACACACACACCCACACACCATCTGCATAAAAATGACAATCCAGTCCAAAGCTACGAATGATATGGTCAAAGGGAAGCATGTAGATACAGAATAGCAGAGGGCTGAGGACAGAGCCCTGAGGAACCCCTTGAATGACTGGTGCTAAGCTGGATCTGCCATTGCTAATACTAACAAACTCTTGCCTGTCAGTCAGATGGAACTTAAACCACTGGAAGGCAGTGCCAGAGATACTTTATACTGTTACTGGTCCCATTTACTTTCACCAAGTAACACTTAGTTTTAATCTAACTTCATTATAGAGCCTGTCCTTACCTGTCCATCCACTGAATCAACAATTCTAGAGAGCACCCCAACCACCTCAAAACTGCATGTCTCAAAAAACTGTAAGATCTCCCCATAGCAAAGATCATACCACTTACAAACTTGATCCTTTATGGATTGTGAAGGTTAGTGCACCATAGTGTCAACATTCATCCATCCATCCATTATCAACCCGCTACAGTATATCCTAACTACAGGGTCACAGGGGTCTGCTGGAGCCAATCCCAGCCAACACAGGGTGCAAGGCAGGAAACAAACCCCAGGCATGGCACCAGCCCACCGCAGTAGTGTCAACAATCTATTATTATTTCAAATAAGGATTTTTTTTTCAAACTTTATTCTGACTTTGGAAATTGTATTTAGATTCTAATTATTTTTTTTTTAGAATTTTGGCAATGTCCTTATTACAGTATCATTTTGTATGAACATTCCTTTCACAAATTTTGTTCTGTTTGGGTATGTTACTGATGACGATGCTGCATATGATATTGTGATTAATAACATTATCTAAGCTGGATCCAAGTTCTTATGTAAAAACAAACAAAGAAACAAATTTCACAATAGTTAAAGCTGTTTAATGTGAAGAGGGCTTTTTAGGCGTGTTATTCTGACTTCTGAGTTTAGTTTTGCATATTTTGTCTTGGGTATCATACTTTGTAACTTTCTGCTTTTGACCTTGGCCTGTTTCTTGACTATTCCTCGTTTTGCCCCTTTTGGCTTCAATTTATCATCCATCCACCTTCTTATCCTTACCCAGAAAGCATCAGATAAAAGGCAATAAAATCCCTGGAGAGGGTGTGATTCCATTACAGGGTGAACACACACACATACGCACACAGCTTAATGTCTTTCAGAATGACATAAAAATATAGTAAAACAATATGTATTATCAAATATTATTTAATGAACAAAATGTGCTTTTTAATTTAAACCTGAAAAGAAAAGTAACTTTAAGTACAGCATTCTTAATGAATTCAGTATTCCAAGAGTAATCAAGAATGTAATGCTGTGTAAACCTAAAAAGATTTTGTGAATAAATGCTGCTTCTTGATTCAGTTTTATTCACTGGATGATGGTCTTCTGATGGAATATTTAATAGAAAATGCTAAAAACCATGACAATTCAATCACTAGGCACCAACCTCTAGAACTCAATAAATGACAACAGTGTAAGACAGACAATAAATAACCTCAAATATTCCTCTTATATCTTTGCCAAATGATTTAGAACAGATGACTGAACATTTGCCAAAGGAAAATAATCATGGAAGAAAAATGAACATCTAGAAGCAACTGAACCTTTTACAGACTGTAAATTGATCAAAAAGAGATCTAAGGATAAATTATCCCAAACGATATAAATAGGAGTGCCAAAACCCAGGGGATTTAAAATTAGACCATGTGTCTCAGTACACCCCAGAACTGCAAGAAAGACATCACATCTCTCTGTGGTTTAAATTCACAGATAGTATTCTTTTAGTGTAATGTGCACAAAACTTTTGTAGACGGCACAAGCTTTAAGAAATAATCAGCTGTAAAAGCAATTTTGGCCAGAAATATTAATGTCTGTCACTTAATACTTTATGTAATACGGGTTATCTGAATGTCTACAAGTCTTCCCTGTAAAGGTAGAAAGATGTGTACACAGAGAAGCTTCTGTATATGCTGAATTACATTTATAGTCCTAGTACCAGAAACTATAACAACAATGGGAGCAAGGAAATAGCCTGTCCTTGATGAGACAGCAAAGTACTTTTATTAACACCTAAGCATATCTAAGCACAACATAAACTGAAAACATGATGTTATTGAATATAAACAGAGGAACAGGACAAGATGCTGAGCACAGAAAAATGGAAGAAGATGATCTGCTGCGGTGACCCCTAACGGGAGCTGCGGAAAGAAGAAGATGCAATATGTGGAAACAATGTATATGTTTTGATGGTCTGGGTTTTCTTCACAGTCCTTGGCAGCTTGAATCTGGAACTGCCAATGATGGAACTGAGGATGAGCTGAGCAAAGGAGGACGCACACAGAGACAGCAACAGGTGCTACCAAGTGCTTTGTGCTTTTATTCAAAACAACCAATGTCCAAAAGTACAAATAGTGTAGTGCTCTTCATAATAAATAAATAAATAATCCATAAAAACAGGTGCTCATCTGTGAGTTAAAGTTCCATAAGGAATCCAACAAAAAAACATACAGTCAATGGGTTCTTTTTCTTGTCCTTTCCAAATTCACCGCCTCATTCACTCTCATTCTTCCCAGTTCATCCAACGGGTCTTGCAACTGGTTGTAATGCCAACAGCAGCAGTCCTCTCTTCTAGCTCTCATTTCGACTATCTTTGCCGGATTCTGCCACAACCCTCAATGCAGGTCCCTCCATCTTCCAAGTGGCCTTTATGGCATCTACCTAGGAGGGTTCAGCCACCCTCCCTTGTTCATACATAAGGGCTCAATGGAGGTCAAACTACCCCTGGAGCGGCAATCACTTGTTCTATCTCAAGGTTATACTGATCATCTTCTTTTTCATTCCGTGCCACCTCGAGTATCCCATTTCTACCTTCATCCTTGTTCTTTTCATGGTTCTTCCCCCATCCCCAAATCCCCCCAGACTTTCTGCTTGAGCTCTTTTTTCTACCTGTGGGTGCAGGATCTTCACCCAACGAGACGCTGTGAATAGGCATGTGGAGTGTTCTTTTATGCTATTTTGAGGTTGCTGATCACAGAAATTAGACTATTTTTGATATTTGATTATTTACTGGTGGTCCTAGCCAATGTCAATGGGGAACAACTGAGTCAACTGCATGGGAATGCAACAGACCATCAACTCACTGCCCCCACTGAAATGCCACGACCCATGACCATGGAGAGGAGTGCTGCACTGTCAATCCCAAGTCTAGCCACACCACTTTAATTCATTTATTTATTTAAAATGACACAATCCCCACGGACCAAACCATAACACATATGCATATACAAGCCCTGAGCAAATTATTAGGAACCCCTGTACACCTTATTCATGGAATTATCTAATCATCCAATCACATAGCAGCAGTGCAGTGCATAAAAGAATGCAGATACAGGCCAGTACCTTCAGTTAATGTTCAAAGCGAACACCAGGATGGGGTAAAAAATGGGATCTCATTTATTTCAGCCGTGGCATGATTGTTGGTATTAATTATTGAGTATTTCTGATTTTCACGCACAGCAATTTCTAGAGTTTTTTCAGAATGATGCATAAAAACAAAAGACATCTAGTGAGCAGAAGTTCTATGGTCAGATGAGAATGGCCAGACTGGTTTGAGCAGTCGGTTAGGCTACAGTAACTTAGATAACTGCTCTGCAGAACTATGGAGAGAAGAAAAGCATCTTGGAATGCACAACATTTCAAACCTTGGGCAAAACTGCAGAAGACCATGTTGGGCTCCACTCAGCCAAGAGCAGAGAGCTGAGGCTGAAGTGAGCACAAACTCATCAAAACTGGACAGTTAAAGACTGGAAAAATGTAGTCTGGCCTGATGAATCTCAGTTTCTATTGAGACTCACAGAAGGTAGGGTCAGAATTTGGCACCAACAGCATGAATTCATGCATCCAACCTGCTGTGTGTTAACAGTCCAGTCAGGTGATGTGAACAATATTTTCTTGGCATACTTTAAACCTGTTAATACCAGTCAATCATCACTTATGCGGCATAGCCGATTTGAGTATTTTTGCTGGCCATGTGCATCTCTTCATGGTCACAATTTACCCATTTTGTATTGGGTACTTCCAGAATAATAATGCACCATGTGTCAAAGCAAAAGTCATCTCATACTGTTTTCATGAACATGATAATAAGTCAGAAATGAAACACTCCCTGCACCTGATTCTTCATACATTTAATTTGAAAAAAAAAATTAATATGAAGAACTTACTTACTTTTCATCCTCCTAGATACCATTAAAGTTTTGATGGCAGCCACATTGTCTTACGTCAAGGAACATTTAGCCAGAGGTTGGTTTGCTCATTTTGTTTCAAGCTTTTTGCTGTTCTAAACAATATTTCGTCACTATCTGTGTATTGATTACAGACATTAACACATTAACGTCTTGTGATGGGAGAGGTTTGTGATATTTCATATAAATAAATAGTTAAACAGAGAGTCCCAGAGCATGCAGGCTCCAAGCAGGTGCCACTTCAAGGTTGATTGGGGTGTTTGGCTGATCGCACATTCACATGCAATTGCGAATGCATCAGTCAGGTGCTTCATTCACTCCTCAGAGTAGATGGAGGATACCCCCTGCACCCAGTCGGGATTATACAGTACAGGGAGCCTGCATAGTAAAGACAGGGAGATAAGAACAAAAAGGGATAAAAAAATGAGAAAAAGAAAGAATGAAAATGGAAGGAATGGAGGTTGAGGCTGAAGAGAGACAGGATCAAGAGAGCCTGTGCTCAGCAGAATGGAGGGAGGTTGTCAGGAGTATGCTCCTGGGGCATGAGCGGCAGGCCTGTGGTCAGGTGTGGGGCAAACCAGTGGTGTAGGAGCAGCCCTGTCGTGACAATGATGGACTGGCTAAGGGAGATGTGAGTAGGGTTCAGAGGTGAGTCCTATGGACACCAAGGGACAGGCAGTAGGAACCCAAACCCTGGATTAACGTTTGATTGCACCTGTCAGCAGGCATCTCCTCATGCCGCAAGGTCCTGATGGTATAAGCTGAGGAGATGCCAGATTTTAGAAAGAGGTATTAACTGCTTGTGTCTGTTTTAGAATAAGAAACCTGCCTGGGATTTTAACCTCATTTTAATGGATATTTATTGTTTGATAATTCATTGGATTTTAACCTCCATGTTCCACTTTGATTATATGGATATGGATTTATTGATAAACTGTTTGGAATGCACTGCACTTTTTGGACACTGTTTGATTTTAATAAAATCACCCAAAACTTTGCATCAACCCCTTGCTGACTGCATGTGTCCTCATTTTCCCAGCTCATCCTTGGGTACTTTATTGATGGTTCCAGGTTCAAGAGGTTCCTGTAAGAAACCATTCGTCTCGTTCCTTCATAATCACATTAATGAGTCATACATCAAGCTTGAACTAAAGTGTATATAACCAGGTACAGATTTCAGAAAGTGGTAAGCTGTAATATGGTGAGCTGTATTGATAATCTGTACATTATTAATTCACCTAGGAAAAGGAGGGACAGACAGCAAGAAGGCTGAAGTAGCATAAAAGCTTTTTCGTAAACTGGGATTCAATGCCATAACTAAAATGATCCACACAGACATATGACCCTATTAGCAACTGCTATATAGTGAAGGTAGCAAATATTAAGGAGTAGTATAAGTGACGCAAAGAACAGAATACAACAGTCAGGAAGCAGGATTCTAAATAAGGTGGAGAGTTCTGAGAGCAGTTAACAAGAGTCCTCCTAGTTAAGAATTGCAGTATTCTAGCCAAGAGAAAACAAGAGCTGAGTTACGTATTAAGTAAGCCATAGTTGGACTCTATGAATGTTTTGCAAAATAGAAACAACTGGAGTTGATTAATGAAGAAATATGTTGACTGAAAAAGAAAAAATCATCCAGGGTCACACTGAGGACCCTGACAGTAACCAGTAAAGGACTGCATAAGCATTGACAAGGTTGATTCTTAAAACAGTATTCACAGAAGTTGTGTCTTTTACATTTTCTTCTGGGTATCAGTGCAGATTTTACCGAAGTACTGTATCTGCTGATTCTCCAACAAAAACATTTGCCAATGATACGGAATTTTTGTAAGAAGTTTTCTTATGAACAGTTAATCGAGCTGTCACATTGTCAAAGAATTGTTTCAATGTAAATCTTTATATTTAGAGTTTTAGCAACACTTGCTTCAAACTAAGTGGCTTGTTAATTGCTATTTCATATTTATTGGTGTCTTCCTATTCATTAAAATAGATAAACAAACAAATGGAGTCACAGCTTACTAAGGGTTTGAAACAGTGCATAAAATCAAAAATTCCTAAATGCTTCACCATTTAATTGATATGAGACATGCTATCATAAGCTTACACTAACACAAAATAATTATAGTAAATGCCTTGTAATAACTCATTAGAAATATGTAACAATGACTATGTGAAAACAAACAGATACACATTTGTCAGTTTCACATATGATAGTGACATTTTAGTCTTTTTCACTGTTTACAAATAATTTCATTGTTATTTTCCAGTAACTGCTCTTCAAAGTCATCCTCCGTATACAGGCTATAGAATTAATTAGAAGTAAAAAGTCTGAATTTGGGATTGTTCATGATTTACCTAATGAGGTAGAAGTATATAATAAACAAGAACAGTTGAGTCTAATATTTGACATATTAAAATGTGTTCTTCAATTTAAATGTTTAATTCAAAATCTTGATTTTGATAGAAATTTGTCATTTTTCACCCCCCAAGATAGAGTCCATAGTGGGCTAGATCCCTAGTAAAGGATTAAAAATCAAAAATAACATCATATTTGCTATCAGTGTCCTTGAAATAGTCTAAAATGATACCCCACATACTTATGTTCATTTAACCTTCTGGAAGTTGTCATTAGATGGCTAGGACCACCAGTAAAGAATCAAATATCAAAAATAGTCTAATTTCTGTGATCAGCAACCTAGAAATAGCATAAAACAGCACGCCACACGCCTATAGTAGTAATCCCCATTTCTTTGAATTTTTGTGAAAAGGAGTAACTTTGAACCCTTGTATCCCAATAGTGAGTGATCCAACGGGGTCAGTTGATGTGGCATATACTGCTTCAAGTCCTTCTTATCATTCTTGATCAAGACACCTATTGGTTTATTCTTTATCATAAGGGTGTAATTTCCTACACAAAATATCATCCACAAAAGATCTAAAAATTAGGATTTTTCAGGTTCAGAGAGGCGAGATTTCGTTGGTTTGGACATGTGCAGAGGAGAGATGCTGGGTATATTGGGAGAAGGATGCTAAGGATAGAGCTGCCAGGCAAGAGAAAAAGAGGAAGGCCCAAGAGAATGTTTTAGATGTGGTGAGAGAGGACATGCAGGGGATGGGTGTAACAGAACAAGATGCAGAGGACAGAATGGAAGACGATGATCTGCTGTGGCAACCCCTAATGGGAGCAGCTGAAAGATGAAGAAGAAGATGGTCAAAATTAGGAGGGGACCCCAAAAAGTTTGATGTCTTGCATAAGTAGGCAGTAAGACACATCGAATGCGGGGGTTTACTTGTACCCGTGTGTCAGAAGATACAAAAAAATAACCCAAAACACTGAAGTCATTTTAAAGCATTTATAAGCAATTATTATGAACACAATAAAGAATATGTGACAAGAGCAGGCAGTTCAGCCCAACAAGCTCACCAATCCTATTTGCCTTACTTATACTTAGTCAACATTTCAAGGTTACTAAAGTCCTACTTTCTACAAGACCATTATAACATTTGTGTTAAATCTGCCACTGAGGAGTTTCCAACTGTGCCCCCATGTTTCATTGTATTTTGATTCAATTTATTACTAGCTGCCCTACCCAGTGTTGCCTGGGTCAGAAGATGGAAGATAAAAAGTTATTTAAAATTATACATTAGCCAAAACAAAACAAAACTTAAAACACTTCTTGCAGAGCTTCATCAGTACCTAAACGTGATAGTACAAATTGAGCATGGAAGGCTGTATATGTAATGCAAACATCTTCAAAACTGAATTTTAAGGAAATCTGCCTTGCGGTTCATTTTTAGGACAGTAAATTTGGCAAAATAGCTAACATTTACTCAATATGTGCTTTAAATGCAACATAAAGATGCAAATGGTTAATTACACATATATCTACAAATAGAAATAATTAATATTGTGTAATTTACTAGTTTTTTTTTATTGTAATCCTTACTGAAAGAGCTTTTCCAAATGATCAAATAAAGAAATTCATTTTATGCTAATATTGAGATTTAATATGGAAAACACTTCATAATAAAACCAGTGCTATTATATTCACAATGCAATGCAGATACATTGAGGCTTTTTATAAATAATAGCAATGTTCCTCAACTTTGGCTGGTTTTAAGCCAAACATTGCATTAAAGTGTACTGTACATTCATCAGCTTACCAAGCCCACCAGACCACTGCATCAAGATGCCATCAGTTTCTGTTTAGTTAGACTTTATTATCCCAGTGGGAAATTACAAAAACAGAAGGCACTGTTAGAGAGATCCAATACATAAACAATGACACAAGATTTGACAACCAATTTTAATGCATAATCACACACTCAAGATCAATACAAAGAAGAATAATTACTTTAAACAGTACAGAAAATAATAATGCAGAATTTAACATTTAGCGGCATCCCTTCAAATAACAGAATTTAAAATGCGTATAGTTATAGAATAAAATAGTTCTTTAATCTGTTGCTCTTTACCTGTGGAAACCTAAATCTGCAGCCTGATGGCAAAAGCTGGAATTTGAGGATGGCTACTGTCTGACAGAAATGAGTTGGCTTCCATTCTAACCTGTTTGCAATATATTGCAGTGGTAGAGATCTGCTGTGAACCAATAATTCTACTGCAGATTTTTAATATGTTTTAAGATGATTTATATTCTTATTGCTGAGGCTGCCAAACCAATAGATAAAAGCAAACCTAACAATTGATTCAATAAAGGACTTATAAACAAGCATCATTATGATTTTCTCCAATTTAAAACAGATGAGTTTCCTAAGAAGCTCATGTAGCCAATATTCTAGGTCATGGGCACTCAAGGGTCATTGATGTGTGGGGGTTGTGAAGGCTAGACCATCTGGTTATATCCATAGAAGAGCTACAACAGAACAAATTGCTGAAAAACGTAATGCTGACCATGAGAGGAAGGTGTCAGAACACAGAGCTCATTGCAGCTTGATGCATATGGGGCTGTGTAGCTGCAGACTGGTCAGAGTGCCCATGCTGGGATCATGCTGTCCACTGCAAAAGGCGCCTACAATGGGCACATGGTCATCAGAACTGGACAATGGATCAAAGGAAGATGGTCACATGCTCTGATGAAACACACTTTCTTTTAGATCATGTGGATTGTGTGGGAGTGACTTACCTGGGGAAGAGATGGCAGCAGTATACATTATGGGAAGAAGGCAGCTGGCAAAGGCAGTGTGATGCTCTTGGCATGCAATGTTCTCATGGGAAACTTTGGGTTCAGGCATTCATGTGAATGTTATTTTGACACATCCCACCTATCTAAAGATAGCTGCAGAAGTATGTACTGTACATCCCTTCATGGCAAGAATATTCCTTGATGGCACTGGCTTCTTTCAGTCACACTTAAAAATTGTTCAAGAATGGTTTGAGTAGCATAGCATGGCTTAGCCTCCAAATTCTCAGGCCTCAATCTGATCAACCATCTGTGGTATGTGCTGCAAAAACAAGTGTTATACATGGAGGACTCACTTTGCAACTTACAGGACTTAAAGGATCTGCTGCTGACGTCTTGGTGCCAGACACCACATGGCACCTTCAGAGATCTTGTGAAATCCATGCCTCAATTGATCAGAGCTGTTTTGATGGCACGAGGGGGACCTACACAATATTAGACAGGTAATTTTATTTTTGTGCCTGATCTGTACATACTTTAGACCGTTTTACAGGTGTGTTCCCAATGTGTAATTCTTGTAGTCAAATATGTGGAAATCAATTCAAATGTTATTAAATTATCATTTTACATGAGTAATAAATTAAAACATCAAGAACAGCTTATCTGATCTGTTTGTATTATTGGAGATAGGTACTAGTTGTATTGTCTAACTGATTTTATGGTTGTGGTAGATCAATATATATATTGTGAGGTTTCTGAACTCTTTTGGGACCCCCCCCCAATGGGATGACACGCAGAAGAACGATTGCCTCGTCTGTGGAGGGCTGCTTGTCTGTTGCTGAGGCAACCGCAGGTTTGCAGCGGCGCAGCATAGCACCACGGAAACAACAATGAGCCGATCGAGATCACGCTATAAGCACCTTTTTGCCTATGGGTAATGCAAGGAACATTATAAATGCAGGGAACAGTATAACTTTCCCATTGACCTGGCCCCTACCCTGCCCATTTGCTGTATCCGTGTGTGGCAGAGCGGTAGGTCCCGCTGGAATAAATAACTGTGCTGTTCCTCTGTCAAATGGAATAAAACTAGTTTTGCTAAAATACTGAGATTCAGACTCCATTTTGGGGTGCAAGGCTTACGCATCACAATATATATATTGTAAGGTTTCTATACTGTTTTGGGACTCCCCCCAATGGGACGACATGCCGAAGAGTGTCCTGAAACACGATCATCGCGTCTGTGGAAGATAGTCTATCAGTTGCTGGGGCAACCGCAGACTTCCAGCACTGTAGCAGCTCACCGCAAAAGCAACTCTGTAAAGATCACGGTCGCGCTATAAGCACCTGCCTTCAATGGGTGATGCAAGGAACATTATAAACGCAGGGAACAGTATTATTTGGCCACTAACCTGGCCATGACCCTGCCTGACTGCTGTGTCTGTGTATATGAGAGTGGTAGATCCCGCTACAATAAATAACCATGCTGTTCCTGTTTCAAGCTGAATAAAAGCTGGTTTTGCTAAAGTACTCAGTGTCAGCCTCGTGTTTTGGGGTGCAAGACAGGGACTTGCACGTCACTGTATATATATACTATACTATGTATACTGTATATTGCAAAGAAAACAGACGTATAAAACACTAGGAGTTAATAAATGAAAGAATGCAACCTGGATGATTCAAATCAATGCCCACAAAGCAAGTTTTGTATAAGGTAGGTGAACTTCAGCATTTAAAGAGTTTGCAGTGTTTGTTGCAAGTCATATGCAATGCTTTGTGCATTGTTTTCTTCTTAAACCATCTAAGTCGTTCTTTTAAATTGCATGCCATTATTTGCATGGATTTTTTCTTCTTAATGCTTGTGTCTGTTGGGATGCATTTTGTAGATGACAAGCTTATTCAAACACTGTTTCTAAACATATCAAATTCTGTGTGTGTGTGTGTCTCTCTCTCTCTCTCTGTCTCCAAAATACTGTATCATATTTGAGTGTTTTCAAATCTTTTTCACATTGCTTGATGATGAAATTATTGGAAAATTACCAGTAAACAGCATGACACAGTCACATAGCTTCAGCTGATATCCTGTCCATGAACTGGTTATTAATATTATAGGGTTCCGTAAGAATACTCTGATCATTAACACATAGCTAAATGCAATGACAATTCCGCAATTATAGTCAAACTAACTAAACTGTCCCCATCATTTATTTTATATTTTCTTACAAAATGGTATTTTATCTGAGCATAAAGCTATAATCATGACACTATACAAGTAGTTGCTTTTGCATTTGCATAATTCCCAATAAACCTTTTTATTGTATTTGTGTAATTCCCATCATTCCTCAAAACTGTTTCTTAATATGCACTTTGAGTAACCTGCCTACAGTCATTAGTCCTGCCTAGATATGTTAAACTCCTATTAAATAAACAATTAATATAAGCATTTCCTTGTATTCATGTTTGCATATTTTATTTACTTAATAGCCATATCTCACGAATCCTATACTCCTATATTAACACACCACTTAAATTTAAATATTAACAAACTGTGAAAGTAATTCATTTTCACCCCAATACAGTTGTCCTCCAATTTTAAAATATATACAGCCCTTTTGAGTGATTTCGGAATACACATACAGACAGACGCCAAGTCAGCTTCATTTAAGAAGATAATAAGATCTGCTTCCCAGCATGGCCCAGGAATTACTACAGAAGTCTACTTTAAATTTAAAGTAGGAAAAAATATCATGTTTAGACTAAGTTTGATAAGTGATAGATGGTTAGACTTGTGTAGTTGCTCTGCATCAGTGGTTCCACTTTTTCTATGCCCCGTACTCTTAGAAAATATTTGATTTATGTTCCCGACCCTGCAAAAGTAATATTACATTTGAAGGTGAAGAAGTCAAACTTCAAATTGTTGAACCACAAATTGAACTACATACATTACTGAGGGTGAACATAATAAGCTTTTAACTCAGTGCATAAAATGTAAATATAAATTGAGCAATTTACCTTTTTATATTTACCTTTTTAATATGAAAATTGGAAATATCCACCAGCAGTTGACTAGTTTTGGAAATTCTGTTCATGAAGTATTTTATGATCCCCCTTCTTCTTTTCTCCCAACTGTGGAGGAAATAATTGGTATTATTAGAAAATCCAAGCCCTCTGCCTGTCAGCTGGATCCAATTCCTACTTATTTGGTTAAATTCTGTTTGTCTTCTCTTACCTCTCTAATAACTAACATCATACATTCTTTCCTTATCTCTGGACTTGTTCCTTTATCTCTTAAAATGGCTGTAATAACTCCAGTTCTCAAGAAATCTGGTGCAGATCCCTACAACCTAAACAATTATCGTCCAATCTCAAATTTACCTTTCCTTTCAAAAACACTTGAAAAAACTGTTGCTGAGCAGGTTCACTCTTACCTTACGAACAATCATTTGTTTGAACAATTTCAGTCTGGCTTTCGTCCATTTCACAGTACAGAGACAGACCAGGTTAAAATCACCAATGACCTGCTTATCTGGGCTGTAACCATACTTTTGCTCCGTGATCTGAGCTCTGCCTTCGATACAATCTCTCTTGATATTCTTCTTGAGAGATTAAAATCGATTGGTATTATTGGCACTTTACATGCCTGGTTTAAATCATAGCTCTCTGATTGTATACAGTCACTTGGTCATATCTTTAGGAAATTTAATATTCATTTTCATAGTTATGCTGATGACATCCAGCTCTATCTGTCTACTAAGCCTGATTCCACTCTTCCACCTTCTTCCCCCTCTTACTGTCTGCAGGAAGTTACAGTAAATCATGGCTGTGTGCTAATTTTCTTAAATTAAATAGTAATAAAACAGAGGTTCTTCTGGTTGGAACTAAATCTGTTCTAGATAAATGTGCTAGTATTTCAATGAGCATTGACAATTCTCTAATCTCTTCTTCCTCCCAGGTTAAGAGCTTAGGTGTTATTCTCGATTTTACCTTAAAATTTGTGGCACATATTAATAATGTTAGTTGGTCTGCATATTTCCATCTATGTAATATCAGGCGTTTACACCCATCTCTTTCAGCTACTAGCACTGCTATTCTTGTTCATGCTTTAGTTACATCTCAAATTGATTATTGTAATTCTATCCTTTCTGTTCTTCCTCACAAATTCCTTTACAAACTCCAGTTGGTTCAAAATGCTGCAGCTTGTATTATTACCAGCACCCATGCAAAAGAATACATTACTCCTGTCCTTCAACAGCTTCACTGGCTCTCTATTTAATATCGCATTGATTTTAAGATTCTGCTTATGACATACAAGACCCTTCATAACCTGGCACCTCCTTATCTTTGTGATCTTCTTCACATCTTCATTCCTTCTTGTATCCTTAGATCTTCTTCCTCTATCAATCTTATTATACCTCCTGCTCACTTGACTACCATGGGGTTTAGAGCTTTCAGTCGAGTGACCCCTCGCCTCTACAACTCTCTCCCACGAGACATTTGTAATATCGACTCTCTTCCTACCATTAAATCTCATCTTAATACATATCTTTTTAAGATGGCTTATTCTGTCCGATAATTTTAGCTGATAAATTTAAATTCAATTTTATTATTGTATTTATCCTGGTTTTATTGTACTGTAATATTTTATTAATTTTATGTTGTGACTGCTGTTATTAATGTGTTCTGTAAGGTGTCCTTGTGTGCCTTGAAAGGCACCTATAAATAAAATCAATTATTATTATTATTATTAATATTATAAATCTCAATAATTCTGTAAATGTGTCCCCGTGAAGCTTAGACACTTGATTGACAATCCAAGGGTTGGGGTATCCTGTGAATCTTCAAATGCTGCAAGGAATTGGCACATGATCAAGGATCATGAGGTTTGGGGAATTAGAGACCCCCGTGAAGCAACACTGAGCAATGAAACAAAGTCAACAAGCTCTGTCCCACAATAACTCCTGCACTGCAGTTTAAAAGCAAATGTGCCACACAGTTAAAAATGCTGCGCAACTGCCAGGACAGCCAGTAGGAGAGATGGGCAGAGTGTAAGCAGCAGGTGTTTCATCTAATTCAGTCCCTGTTATCCCCGAAGCAAAAATGTCAATCAAACATCGAAATCAGTGACATTTCACAATCAGGGCTTGTACAAAAGTCAATACTAGACCTCAACCTTCTTTACGGATCATTGTAAGGTCCAAATTCCTTTTTTAAAAAAAGGTTATTTGCCTTTACAAACGCCCTGCCTGCACTAATGTATGTTTTATGCTTATTCACTGGTGACAATTGCATGCATGATTCTTTTCATATCTTAGACCAGAAACACTAACTAATAAATGTCTTACAAATGATGACACACTTCAAGATACCAATTGCACCACAATAAAATCAGACAATATACCTCACTCAATTTTGGTGAATCGTGGAACAGCCTACCTCTTTCAAATGTCTTCTTACATCCCCTGGTGGTGCAGACAGCCCAGGCTGGGAAACCCCTGCTCTAAATTTACAGGGAGGCTTTAGGAAAAGGAAAGAATAGTAGCTGATGCATGAAAAGAAAAAAATAGGAAAATATAATTTGGAAAAAGGGTTAGAGCTATGGTTTGCTCAAGAGCTGAAGTGATAGTTTTTGAGCTGTACAAGGATTTTTGTGTTGAAAGACACAATTCAGCAGAACTACAATGGAAGGTGGAGAATCAAAAACAATAGTAATATCTGACAAAATGTCTTTGATATTTTTGATGGTTCCAGTAAAAAACAAACACACAAACAGAAAAAAAAACAGTCAGAGAACTTGATGAATCAGAAATTAGTATAAAACATGGACATGGAAGCCAAACTTACAAACTGTATATAGTATAAACATATGAGCAAAGTGGCAGATTAAACTACCCCAGAAAACTAAAAAACATTTATTTCTATAACACATTTTTATACACAGGGCGTAGCTTGAAACGCTTAACAAGATGTCAAAGAAATAGTTACAAACAAAGAAAAGCAAATTAAATTAATTAAGAATAATAGTGAATAAATACCAAAAAGATTTTAATACAAGCTCACATAAAATAGATACATTATGAAAAAAAATTAAATTCTACCTCCAAAAAAGCCAGAAAATGACTACATACATATGTGTAAGATTGCATTATTTTACCAGCTGGCCAAGCTGCTATGTTTGCGAATGCAAAATCCGCTCATTTCTACACCCCGTTAATCCTATTGTAGAGTTGTGGTGTGTCGGAGCCTGCGCCTGCAGAATCGAGTACAAGGCAGGAATCATAAAAACCCACTAAGATGCAAGTGAAATGCAGCAACTCGACTCTGACTTGAACACAATATGCTGGAGCTGTGAGGTAACAGTGCTAACCACTGCACCACCTGTGGATAACAGTGCAGTCATTCATTTTAGTGACTTTAAAGAGGCAATGAAGAGCAGGAGCATTACAATTTCCCCCACTGTTTTAGTACTGTTTGCCTGTCTCTTCTTTAATTAATTCTGACATTTATGTAGTGCAGCTAAAACTATGTTTGAAATTGCACAATATACAAAAATGTTTTATTCAACAAGTAGCTGAAAGCCAAGAGTGCTTAAATTTTAATTTGGGTTCAACCTGGAAGGCGTCTCCTGCAGCTTCTTACAAACATGTATGCTAAATCATTATTATAAGGAGTGTACAGAAACAAGACTTATAAATTGTTCCCTTTGGCATGTTTTAAGCCAATGGTGTTAAGTTTAAATGTAACGAAAATTGTTCATTACAGCTGAAGGATGAAATCACTTATGCTAAGCATTCCTGTCTGATACTTATTCTGATGCACACAGAGCAGCATTGGTTTTACCAATATTTCCATGTGTACAGCACCTGTGTACACACTTAAGTAGTGGAAAAGAAGCTTTCAAATGTGCAAATGACTCTGTGTCACTGGCCAGTGATATAAACAGTTCTTTTCATCAAAACAAGACCAGATTTTATGAATAGTCTGTGCAGTGTATAACACAAAAAATGTGCCAGTTAAACAGCTTCTTACTATGTCTGCCATGTCTTCTTATTTTCCAATGTCTTCTCCACATACTCTCCATCCTAACTTTTTCATGCTCTGCCTCTTTTTCCTCTATCTTCCTTTGGTATCATCAGTTCTATTAGGAAGAGTTCAGCCAATTCACCTTCTAAATTAACACACAATGAGATTATGGCAGTAAGTAGCCTGTACACCCCATCTAGGATTCACATCTGGGCCAAGCCCAAGGATCATTTCCATGGTTAGTGTTAAGGTCAATAGGTGCATAGAGACACACAAAAATTTTAGCAAGACAGACAAAATGAAGAAAAAAGCAAGTGATGCCAAAAGTCTTAGCAAGCCTTGTCACTGCCCTGAAAATAGAAAGCTAAAAAACCTAGAACTCACAAGAGCTTCCTTCACCACTGACAGTGCTCATTCAGTATGGAAACCTGTCCTTTTTCACCTAGCTCCTAACTCACCAGTAAAACATCAGAGTGCTGATAAAATTCAAATGGCTACAACCTTAAACAAACAAAGCATAAAAGAGCACAAAACAACTAAAACATGCTGAAAAAAAATGCAACATACAAAATCACGATAAAAGTCTTTTAAAAAATATTTAAGTAACTGAATACCAAAAGGACACGGGAATGATGACTGAAGATGCCACTTGACAGACATGCCACATACACTGCAACAAGCATTGAGAGAGTAACCAATATGGCCCCAGCTATGGTAGTCAAAAAAAAAAAATCCAAAATGGTGTTCCAGTGACATCAACATCCTAAAAATAAAAATAATAAACAATGCTAAAATTGCTTAGAAAAACTCCAAAACTAGCACAGTTAGAATCTCAAGGTGATCATAAAATTAATATTGACCACAGTACCAGAGAGTGTAAATGTGATCAACACACTGAAGAACCTGACAGCCTGGTGATTGATACAACTGCAGTGCTGGTAGTTCACAGTAGCAGTCAGTGAACCTCCTAGGAAATGCAATGCTGAGTCACCTGCTTGGGGGTTATTTAAGAGGGTCAAGTCTGCAAAGCTGCTTTATGACTGCTTCACTTTAAATTTGGGCACATAAAAGATGCACTACCACTTCTAGATAGATAGACAGACAGACAGACAGACAGACAGACAGACAGGCAGGCAGATAGATAGATAGATAGATAGATAGATAGATAGATAGATAGATAGATAGATAGATAGATAGATAGATAGATAGATAG